>JAZHYW010005382.1:0-244188 GCA_037355805.1 Ixodes ricinus
CGAAGCCGTTGCGCCCGGCCCTACGCAGCATCTTTCAGAAACCGTTCGCGCAGCATCGCAACCTTCTGTCTGCGAGCGTCGGCGATTCATCGTGTGTTGAAAGTCGGACGATGTACTGTCCGTGGTGTATTTTATGTGTAACGCGTTCGGAAATATTTTGTTTAAAAACGCGAATCTAACAGTGTACAAATAATTTTAAAGTTATTCATATATATATATATATATATATATATATATATATATATATATATATATATATATATATATATATATATATATATATGTGTGTGTGTGTGTGTGTGTGTGTGTGTGTGTGTGTGTGTGTGTGTGTTTGTGGACATCAGTGCGCAAAAAAAGTCGCGCTTATTTTTTCAATTAAGAATATAATGTGGGTTCCTACGGCGTAAAACACAGTATCTTCAAACTCGCATCGTTTTGGGTCACTTTTGAGCTGGACAGCTTCTTTGGAAGTTCAAAAGCTGGACTTCATAGAGCTGTATGTTCACTCGGTATTGACAGCAGGGTAAACGCTATGCGTGTTTTAGGCCAATCGTGTCTCCGGTTAGGGTCAGGTGCCTACTGTCTAGAAGCTGGTGATAAGGCAGAACACGGCACCTGCCTCGAGCCAAAGGCCACACGTAGCATTCACTGCACTATCAACCTTGGGTACAAGGGACAAACCTCTCGTTGTGGTCATTGTTGTAATCAGGACCAGGTCCTGGTTGGGATGCCTCCAGAAGATAAGCCTTTTGTGTGTACACTCCCGTTTTGGCTTTTCCTTTTCTCCTTTCTCTCTCTCCCTAAGCCGAAAGCGTGGAAGAAGGTGCGTGGTCACGTGGTTTGACGGATGACGCATTGGACGTATGCAATCTCGGAATGCGTTTCGGGGATCTAGTTTGGCATGTGTTCGCCCTGCGTGGCTGCCGCGGATTTCTGCTTCTGCAAGCGATTTCTTCAAAGAAGCCCAAGCATTTTTTGTGATGCGTTTAGTGTTCGGTTCTACAAATGACAGCTTGTGTTACATCGTGTTGAATCTTCATGGACGCCTTCCTTCTCGTTTTTGTGTTTGAGGCGTGGTTCTGCCGTGGCCGTGTCGACATCTATCTCTGATTACACTTTCCAAATCCCGTCTCGTCAACCTGTAAGTGTGCTGCAACCTATTTCGCGACAATTGATCGTTTTTCTAAAGGTACTTTTCCAGATTACCTCTAGAACTAGGCCGTGTCCCTCTCCTGGCAGCCGGGAGAATAGCGTTAACCTAATGCTTCGCTGTATGTTGTGAACCGGCCCTTAATGTGAAACGGAGTATTGGTAACTACAACGAAATTGACGGCACCTGGCGGCTGGAGCAGAAAGCTGTGGCGGCAGGTTCGCTTAACAGTCCTGTCGTGCGAATCGGTTATTCAGGGCGCTTGGCTGTCTGAAGATGAAGGCATAAAATGAGGTTGAAAAACACGCGATGCAAATAGCCAAAACACCGAAACGCTGAGAGAGAGGAGGAGCGGATAGCGGTCGGGCATATCAGAGCGTCGAGCAGTGTTGCCATTTTAGCGATTTCGTCGCTAGATTTAGCGATTTTCTCTACATTTAGCGACGGATTTTCTTAATTTAGCGGCTAGCGACTTTTTCAGCGACTTTGGTTTTCAACCGTAATCTTGTTATTTTGAACAATTTTAGAGATGCTCACGGGCTAAACCCTTTTGCTTCTCTAGCGGAGTTTGCTTTGGATATATGCTCAATTTAGCGGCGCGCTTAAAATAAAATGTCAACACTGTCAACCTTGCAGACCATCTCTCCCGCGCCCACATACCCACGTGCTCTCCGCCAAACGTCATCCTGACTATAAGAGCTGGCCTCAAAAGGCACGGAAAGACGTGTTTCGACTACGAACTTCCAGAAGAAGTTGTTCGGCGAAGTTGCGTGCCTTTGGCACAGCTGAAGCCTTCAAAGCTGGCAACGAACCGTCGACATCGGCAGATTTAGGTGACTTGAGTGCAGTCACCATCGAGGAAGAACTCTTCTTCTAGACTGTTCCGTTGAACTGTTCTTGTAGACAAAGCAGTCCTTATTTCCGTGTTAAAATTAACAAGTACCCGTTTCTTATTCGTACTTACCGCCTAGTCGTTTCCCAAACAAAACATTAAAAATAAATACCGTCCTAGTTGTTTTTCAGTGTAAGTTTAACATCTCAAAGTACCTGAGATATGATTATTTGAGGTTCACTTACTTTAAAAGGGTTTAATAAGCTTTTTGGAATTCAGCGAATATTTTAGCGACTTGCTGGCGAATCTAGCGACGTTTTAGTGACTTCCTAATCTCAATTTAGCGGCGCGCGCAAAAAAAAAAGTTGGCAACACTGGCGTCGAGCTCTCGATCGAATGATTAGTGTATAGAGAGAGCTGGCTGCCTTTGTCTCCATGCGCTCGCCGAACGCGTTCGAAGGCGAAAGCCAAACGGAGAACGCCGGCGTTCCGCGTTCTAACTAGAATCGAATGCGAAGGCCAAATGTCGGACACCCGCGTTTCCTCGTAGCGCATTCGACGAGTGCAGTGGGGACAAAGGCAGCTAGCTTTAGGTCTACCCACTAATTGTACCAACCAGAGCTTTGCGTGCCAACGACCCCTCGCGCTCCCATCTCTTCCTCTCCCTCAGCTCTCCGGCGTAGAGAACACCTCCATGTTAGTATCGAGAGCTGCGCATCTAGATCTATCAATTACACAAGTGGCTGCTGCTCTTTCTTTCTCCCTCCAATGCCCCCCTTGTTTTGTTAAACAAAACATTACAAATTGGCCAGCCGCTGCACCTCACACCTCTGGCCAGTGATGGCCCCGCTTAATCATCCGTGCCTGGCCGCTAGTCACCGGCCGTCAGCCATTCAACAAAAAGTCTCCACGAAATATTTTTTTTTCTATCGTGAAAATCTAATATTGTAGCTTACGTGACTCATTTTGAGCACTGTAAAAATAAAATACCTTTTTTTTTATTTTGGTCTTCCGTGAAGGAGTCTATACCTTTTCTTGTTTGTTTTTCTATTTCTATTCAACATTCGCGTAGACTTTGATCCGGTTATCTTGAGTTTTTGCGGGGCACGTACTCCTTTTGTTTATCAGCGCGATGCGGCGGGGCGCCGAAATGTTATGTTTATGCATTTCGGTACTCTGGAGAAAAGAGCTACTTTCTCCGGGTATGCTTCACTGAAAGCTGGAGTTAAAGAGAGAAGATAAAATATGCGTGCATGCCGCTACCACATGCCCGATTTTACCTTCTCTATCAAAAGTTTCACTTCCGGGTTCTTGTTGTTCCTGCGGTTCTTGTCGCAGACGCTATTGCATCGATAGTTCAAAGCTTGTTCTTGTTGTTTTTTGTTCTATAGCTAGTAGGGCTTTCTCCTGCTTTGGCGCTCACTTTGTCTTTCTTGAACATCGTTACTCTAAACTGTATCCCTAAAGATATTTTTCCAGCACCAATAAGGCGCTTTTTGTTCTCTCAATTTATTTTTGTAAGTTCTATCTGTTTTTCTTGTTTTTTTTTTTCTTTTAATACAAGTTAGGCGGATTGCTTTTTATGTCGTTTTTCGTACTTGTCAAACGTTCACTTTACGAAAGAAAAGGGCAGAGGGAAAAAGAAAGTTATAATGTGGTTTAGAAAGCTTTGTGTGAGACAGGGAGATAGCAAGCCACAGGCTATATATTTATTTTGTTTCATGAAATTTTGTTCTAGAGTAGAAAATCAAAGAGGCTGCTGCCGCCCTAATTGATTAGAATCCTTTATCAAATTTAAAGGAAGGAGATGCGATTGGGAATAATGTTATTCGTTCCTGTACGTACACAATTTTGCGACATATCTTTCTTTTTCACTAAAATGCGTTAGCATTGATTCTTTATGGTAGATACAGTCGTCTTTCGTGTGGACGGTCGTGGTTTGGACTGGACTAAACTGGACTGGACTGAACTGGTATGACGATGTAGCGGCGCGATTCCCGCCGTGTCCTTTCATCCGTTCGTTTGCTCGTTACGTCCACTTTCTCTCTTACAAAAAGAAAAAGACGACTTCTTGCACGCTTCACTGAACCTTTGCGGGAGTAGGAGAAGTGAGTATCGAACGGCCTCATAGCTCAAGCGCCGCGGGGAGCTACGTGTGTGGCACAACGTACGCGACGACGTGAAACTGAGAGACGCAGCGACGACGCTGTTTGCGCGCAAGCTCGCCGACACACCCAAGGAAAGATTGTATCTTCGAAGACAACAGTATGCGGACTGCAGGCGGCGATCGAGGGAAGCTGTGGTATCTGTAACCGAAACCGCCGACGCCCAGGAGACCAGACTGGCTCCCGAACAAAACAGTATGCGGACCGTTTCGAGGTTAGTAAGTAACATCCTTCGTGAGTCGGCACCCCTGCGCTACGTGCCAACCGCATGTAGTCCAGGATCAGCCTGGCGACAGGCAGCGATTTGGCCATACTCTTTTTATACACTGTCAGCGTTTATATTCTGCAATGCGTCTATATCTGTGAAGGAAGTACAAATTGACGCGATAAATCTGCGTACGAACTTAGGGTGGGAAAAAAGTCAAAAATAGGTTTGCTGACGAAGAAAAGAAACATTTGTCGCTATAGAAGTATTTCTTGCCTTAGCTCATTCGAGGGAAAGATAAAAGCGACCCGATTCAAGTGTGCACCTTGCTCGAGGTATTTTTCTGTTATTTTGCTGTGGCATTCGATGCCGTAGGTGGGTATGAAATATTTAATATAATCCGTAGCGTGCTTATCATTTACAAGTGTGAGCATAGCATTTTTTTATAAAATATCATTGTCCACAATTGAATTAATATTTCGTTCCAAAAAAGCTTCGATTTCCTTCGCTCTAGTGTTGTACAGTGTGCTCTCAAGAGAAGCGGCGGTCGCCTCTACTTTCGGCACTCTCTTTGCCACCATGTACTATTATGAGAGATTCCATGCGTTTGCTTGACTACGCTTTCAGTCCAATAGCGCCTCCTCATTTGTCTCCTACACTTCCCAAGGAATGGCCACAGTCTCTACATATACGGCTCTGCTCTCCAGTGATCACACTACTAAAGTGGAAAGAGGTGGGAGGAGCTTCTCCTGAACTCTTTACCTGTCACCGACTATACGAGGCAGAATAAGCAAAGACTAACACCGGTCCAACATCTCATCGCATCTTCCCGTTTCATGCACGCATGACTGCGTCGAACCGTAGCGCTCAACTCCGGAAACCTGGAGCGTTACCCCACACTGAGCACCCTAGCAACATGTCTTCATGAATAAATGAGGCCTGTCTGGCATGGGCGAACGTGCCTTCCTAGCCTCCCCCATTTTCTCCGAAAGGGACCCTGGAGCTCTACGGACCCCTGGAACCCGCCAGATGCCAGGGTGGCTTACCGTGACCAGTCGATCGGGTGCAGTTGTAAAAGAAGTCCCCAATCACCCTATACGCTTCGAGTACACGATTGGTTTACACGGCGCGTGAGTTCCCCCGTGGTCCACGCTTTCGCGGGGAACGGACGACGTATCCTTGTGACGCATTTTGCTCTCGGTACTTATTTATCTTCATTGGTCCCTTCCTGTGCGTTTTGTAATTATTTACTCGATAAACGTTCTCCCCTCTTTTCGGCCGTTTCTCTTCTGGTTGCCAGTGAATCCGCTTATACGGGCTTACGGGGAGCTTCCGCTGGACGGAGCCCTGTCCAATCAGGGACAGCCTAATTTTCGAGTAGCTTTGAAGCCAGTTCGGTAGAAGGAAAGTAAAAAAGAAAAGGAGAGAAAAAGGAAGAAGATGAAGGGCTCTTAGTGTGCGCCAGACTAAAACATAAACGAACAAAACAAAACAAAAACAGATAAAACAGCAGTTTGTTGTCGCCCCCAAATCGATTCGCCTGGCCGCGGCCAATGAGAGTTTAATGGGCACATACGCACTGGTAAAACGGCCCGACAGAACTGACTTGGTCCTTGAAAGGAGGCTCGGGGTTCTGATTGCAGGCAGATCTGATAGCTTTGGTTAAGCAACAGTGAGAGTTGAGAGAACGCTTGGTTACTATTATGGCGCTTGAACGCGTCTGCGTTTGTCAACGTCCTAAAAATTAATCACACGATTTTCGCCTGATGACGTCAAACCAGTGTGACGTTGTCGCAGGCCGCGATCCTGGCCGTGTCACAGCAGTGGTGGTGGATGTGGCAGACGCCTGTTCTGGTGCAGGTCTCTCTCGTGCTTGACACTCCACGGAAGCTTCGACAGCCAGAAGCTGGGACAAGGTGAAGAAGCGACACTCGCGTTCGGTCGAACATTTTTGACGGGACTTCTAGCACCAACCACCAGGATAGCTACACCACATGGCATGAAACCCGTCTTCTGTGTTGTCATTGGTTGTCACTTCGGGACCACTTGTAATCTATGGGCGGGATTGAATGCAAAACACACCGGTCGATGACGCGTTCCAGGCACCTATAGTCGCTGTCAGCCTGGGCCGTTCTACCAAAGTGATCGTTGCACCCAACCGGTAGGTCTTGCTCACGACTCGTGGTTTCTTGGAATGCGATGCAGCCACACATTGGGTTGGATGTGACGAGGCGTGTAGAGTCCAGTGTCTAGGTGGTCACCTGGGGGCACTCAAAGCGTCCATGCAATGATTTTTCAACTTCTTCTTTCTTAGCATTTCTCCTTGACTAAAGAGCAAAATAAAAAATCACGTGGTCGTGACGTGCTTGGGCACCGGTCCGATGATTCGAAGCTTTCACCGTGCTTTTTAAGCACACCATGTTACTTGTAATTCGTAAGTCATGATAAGTGCCGTCACGGCACTCATTGGTCCCGAACGTGAATCCTAATATTCGTCGACGGATAGATTGTTGACGAGTACATACGTCCGAGTGATGCAGTGACCGCGTTCAATGCGTGAGCTGGGTTCGGCTGACGTGCTTTGAGTACCGCGAATGTATGACAGGGAAAAGGTGAGGGTCCTTGGAAGGAAAGAAGGCACGAAATAGTCAGCTATATCTTCGAATTTCTGTATCAAAAGGCAGGCTTTTGACTTTCTACCCTCTTTCTTATTGGCCCACTATATGATATGCAATTCAAATATTACAGTGGGAAATTAGTTATCCACCAAAATTTTAATAAAAAACATTGCAATAATTTTTTAAACTGTGTAGATCAACATTTATTTTCTTTGTAATTTTCCACATGAAAAAACATTACAATATTTACGTTGTTAAACAAAATAGACCGATCACCAGCCAGTTTGACTACGCCACCGCTGCCGCAATGCATTGAGGGTTTTTCTGGGCTCATGCGATAACCTGTTGGGCTCTACGCATGAAGAGAACAAGATGACCCTGTGCACTGCCAGTGCTTACTGTGAACTAAAGTTAGGCAGCGTCACGCATGCGTCGAACGCTTGAGTCGGTCTATTAGCATAGCTGACGGCCCGCTCAAAGCTCCGCCCATTACTACTGGATTGACTTGGCTGCTCGGCCGAACAGGCTAACAAGCCTGGTGTCTTCCTTTCTGGACATCCGGCGCGTCTAGTCTGGTGTCTGAAAACACTTTCTAATTGCGTGAGCGGACTCGAGGCAGCTTTTGGCATCGTCTGCGATTTCACCACCATCTATCGTCGTCTGCCATGCCCCAAGGATGCGGAAAGGAATGCTACCCGTCGGCGTATATTTTTGCCTTCGTCCGTCTGCTCTTTCGCCCCTGTCTAAAAACTTTTACAAAATTCGCAAGACTCCACCATGAAAGCGGAGTTCTAGCATTCCATCATGCGCGGACGACGGTCCAATACAAGCGTCTCTGCAGCGCGTTTAAATGTGCAATAAAACGCAAACCTGAAAAACTAAAAAAGAAGCAACAGACTAATTATGCAGCCATTTCAGCTTTTATGTTCTTGTTATTTTTTTCACATTTTATTCGCGAGCAAGGGGAGAAATCGTCATGACACACAATTAAAACGTGGCCTCAAATTATTCGTTTTGGCAGGCTAGGGGCAGTGCAAAACTTGAGCGAAATGACGTCGAACATACCTAGACTAACTTGATGCGAGCCAAACGCCCGACTGCTTCCAGCCAAATGGCTCGCAAATTCTTAACTGAATAGGAATCTTCATGTTATTGATACCATAGTTGCAGTCATGACGGCTGCACAATTCATACATCAGCAGGGCTGCTTTTACGGGAACCAACATCGTTGTTCAGCATCAACAGGCGCAAAGAAAAAAATCAAGCCAGATCGATCAAAATAGGGACGCTAGGCTTAGATCATTCCCGCTACGAAAACAAGCATCTGCACAGCGCTTCCGAAGGCACGTACTTGCGGCAGTTCTTTGCTCCAAACCATGTCGGTTGATGAGATCTTCCTCTAAACACCTCTGTGAACTCAAAACGACCAGCACTTATACAAATTTACGAGCTCAATGAGCTACGCTCGTTCAGCCCATTCAGCACTCTGCAGACGCCGGCAGGCATGTTTGTTAACGTTTCAAACCAAAACGGGAGAAGCAATCTCAGATTACTATTGAAAACAAAATGGCTCTATCTTGATTATTTGCTTCTCAAACGTAAAACAATAGTCGACTCGAAATTCTATTACGGATGGGAAATAAGCGCCAAAGGAACACGGAAAAAGAGTGGAATAACAACGACACAGGGCGCCTGTGTCGTTGTTATTCTACTCTTTGTGCGTGTTCCTGGCGGTTATTTCCCATGATTCTCAACTGGCCCATGTAAGCATTTTATTATATTACGGAACTACAGAACGGGGATACAAATTTACAATCAACTTTTCACACGTCAATCATTTATCCAACCCATCAGAGATGTAAGCCCTTTGTAAGTGCGGGGCGGGGCTTAGCGGACTGCGACCTCCACCATCTGCACCTCCATTGCGTTTTTTTTTTGTTTTTTTTTGTGTTTATTGAAGCGATCGGTGTTCTACATGTTTTGATCTTGTGTAAAAACGTTTTCTCAAACTGCGTGCTCCGAAACTTTTGCAGAGAGCTGTGCACAGGTAAGTTGACATTGATTAGAAAGCAAAGTCGGCTGCTATACACGGTGTCTATGCGAAATGTTTCTGCTAGGAGCCGCACCGTGGCGCCACTTTATCGTCGTCGTCGCATGCTTCCTATACTTCGCACTACACAGGACTCGCGAAGAGGTGCTCAAAATGATTCGCACCAAAATGGACACCGTGACACAGAGGAGGCGAAAAACGGCCCACACAATAATCCGCTCGAAGTATAAATCAGCAGAAAATATTTAGCTTACGGGCCTGGGAGGGAGATAGACCTGCGTGGAAAGCAAACGGACGCCAGCGAAAGCGCAGCGAGAAAGATGAGGGCACGTTCGCACCATTACGGTTCCCTCCGCCGTGCCAGCCGGACAGCCGACGGGCCCCTGTTTTTGTTGGTCTTTTTTATTTGTATGTTTTAGTTCTAATTTCAGTCGCACGTATTTCTTTGTCTTTTATTATTATGATTTATACAATAATGTTATCATTATTATTTGCACAGACTACCGGCCGCCAAGGAGCAGCCAATGTAGGCAAAAAACATCATTGAATGATCACACACAAAAAAAAAAAGTACGGGCCGGGTCAATCGACCTTACTGGGTCGTTCTATCCTAATTTGGGGCAGGGTAGAGTCGCCCCCGATTTCGCAGTAGTGGGCCGCCCGGTCAGAGACTGCCCACTACCATTTCAGTACGTCCCACGGCAGCCAATGCTACGGCCCAATGGTTCCAATCAAAGGCCAATTGTTCACCGTTACGCCAATGATCGTCTTCGTGGGTTGGCTATCACCGGCTAAACCATCCACGCACAAAAAGATCACGCTCAAGATGCATTCACTGTTTGTGGGTATGGGTTAAGTAGCGATGGAGAGGTCGGGTGGAGCCTATGCATAATTCTTGTGTAGTGCTAACTTGTCCAGCTCGTAGGAGCATTTCATTTTACTTGCATCTCGTCTGCTTTAGGCACACTATAGACTAAGTACTTCGTTACCGGCGGTTGTCTGTGGTACAACTAAGCTGGACTAAGTATGGCTCGCCACTGATGGTCGCCTACGTTAGAGGTATGCCAACTAGGCATCACTCGCCGTGGAAAGTCGCTTGCTACCTCAGGCGACCGTTGGCATGAAGTTATATTCAGATCAGCTGCTGGTGCACACTTTTGTCTCATTTATATGGTGCCGAGCAAAGGCTTCGAACTGGGGATGGCATGGTCCGTGGTGCGATTCCCGCTGAACCTCTGGGTGCACCTCGTTCGTTGCGATCTGTGTCTAGTTATGATTATTTGTGAATTATTACGGCAAAGCATGTCTTCTATATGCTTTAGATGCTTATGCATTGCCTACGCTTGCGTGTAACGTTATTTTTGTCATACTCCAGTGCTATACTTTTTTCTGTAGTCTTCTTGGTTCCTTCTAAGTTGTCTCGATCGTGTGCTGAAATTGAGAAAGCAAGACGTAATCGTGTTGTGTGTGTGAAATCAACCATCGTTTCAAATGCGTAGCATGCACAGTCGAAGTTCTTCATGAAATCTAATTTTCTTGCGGTAATGAATACCGAAGACAGACAGGTCGGTGCATAAATGTTCGAGCTAGGGAACACTATGTCTTTGAGGCCTACGCCATCGGGTCACCTGGCAGTTAATTTGAATAGATGTGGTTGCACACCTCTGTTTAAACCGATTAAAATATTGGCAAAGCACCCAAAAATGGACAAGGGAAACTCCTTAGCATATTACATTCTACACGGTCCTGATGTGTGCGTTAGTGCAGAGCCAGTTACAATGTGTAATGAAGAG
This sequence comes from Ixodes ricinus, assembly GCA_037355805.1. Lineage (NCBI taxonomy): Eukaryota > Metazoa > Arthropoda > Arachnida > Ixodida > Ixodidae > Ixodes > Ixodes ricinus. The sequence goes on from JAZHYW010005382.1 coordinate 10,814, forward strand.
TATGAATTCATTCGTAGAATGGGAACGTATGTGTAAAAGTTGGGGTTTAGTTACAACATTTTTTTATAATTGTTAGAATTCTGTGACACCTTTTTTATTTTTTGAATGGCTGACTGAAGAACTGTCGCCGCTGTGAATGAGTCTTTGTATTTTTCCCCACTTCATTGTTTTTATGTCTTAAAGAAGAAAACGAAAACGACGTCGTGAAGTCGTCTACTTCTCCTTGTGTCCTTTCTCTGCTGTTTTCTCCTGTTACTACTATACTTTTCGCATGAAATTCAGCTCCTAAATATTTTCTGTGCTTAAAGAACATTCTCTAATAGTTCTTGCAAGATAGCAAAACAATTCACAGCGTAATGAATCCTAGGTCACCGTGGTTATGACTAACGACAGTATTCCAAGCATGTTCCGTCTTCCAATCGCGATAGCAGCTTCACAGTTAAGGTATTAATGGAAGATCCGTTTTAGATAATGAGTTTTCCTGAGGCGAGTTTAACCTGACTTAAGGTTGAGGTAGCTTGAGGTAAGCGAGCGGAAAGTAGGTTAGCCGAAGCTTAATTATCTCAAGACCATTACGCACACACTAGCTAATAAGCCGCGAGGTATCGTATGCACAAAGAGCATAATTTTGAAAAAAAAAAATCTATTGATTATGTGGGGCCTTATTATTGCGGCTTTATTTAAACAGCAGTATTCCTTTGGGCACCTAAAACAAAACAAATGACTCACACAAAAAAACTACCAAAACTAAAAAAAAAAAAATAACATGCCCTTACATAGTTATTTTACAATTATACACGTGTCCTGGCTAGGGCTGAGCGATTCACTCATTAGGCTTCCGATTAATCGATTTTTGTTTTAAGTTATAATATTTGTTTAACTGGTTAACCGGTAAAATTTGAAACCTGCGAAGCAAAAAAAAACAGAAAAAAACACACACACTTATTTTTTGACGATTCTCTTAATGCCGTGCTCTTCCTCTCCAGAACGCAAACACTGTCCTTTTCGTCGGCGGGAAACTCACAAACAACTCCACTTGTCACGGTTAATGGTTCCGGCTTAAAGGCCGTGTCCAACTTAGAGGCCAATAGGCTGCTTAGAGACTGGTCAGCGTATTTACACACCAGAGACCAGATTCACCGAAACGATCTTGCGCCAAAAATGTAGCGTAAGACAAAACTTAAGAACAAATTCGTATTCACGAAACGAAATTTTCAGTGGTTGCGCCGGAATTACGACGAAATCCTACGACAGCTCCGAAGCTGTCTTACGCACTTGTTACGATCAAATCAGCATGGCCGACAGCGTCGCGGTCGATGACGACCAATGGACGTTTATTTTTCTACGTGCGCTTCTCTCGCGTCCCGACTTCAAGCAGCGAGAAAAAGTTAAAAGCACTTGAAACAGACCACGACGAACAAGAACGCTGGATCCACAAACACTCGGGAAGAGCTCCAACGGCCACGATTCCACCGACACCGAGCACGAGACCTCGGCAGATAGGCCTAGCAGGCACTCCGCGACTCGGCGACCGTCTGCCCACGACCAGCTGTCGTGCTGAGTGGAATATGCCCGCGCGACCCTTGTGAACCCTTCCCGTATTATAGCTTGATCGCTGACCTCAATTTTAGATTAAGAGGTCAATCTCTTCCTCTTGTCATCTCCTTGTTTTTCGAGGGGCAGCGGTGACGAACGCTGTCGTCGAAAAGGGGCTCTCATCGATTCCATATCTTTGTTTTGTGTGATATAGAGCTCAAATAAACGCCTTATGGATTACCTTCGCAACACGGTATGTACTGTACTTTTTATTAGTATTCCATTTTTATTCTGACACGACTGCACCTCACTGTCGATCGCTATAACAGTTCGTGGGTCGCAATGCCGGTCCAACCTTTCTTTGCCGGGTGCCACGTCAGCATCGCGTCGCAATCGTAAAGGATCGGTCCCGAAGCGCTTATAATAGACATATTGCAGTATTCCGCAACTGCGACCTATAGGGGGGCTCACTGGTGCCTATCAAAATGGCTGTCATCTGGATGATCGTCGTAGAACAATGGTTCGAGGCTGGGTCTGCGACGCGTAAGTAATTCTAGTTTTGCTATATACGAGCAGTATTAGAGCCTTACGTTATTTTTTCACACCGGGAAGGTGTAGGCAAGGCGATTTATTATGAGGCCGATCATCCAGGAGCTAGGGAGCGCGATTCTCACACCGCGGTACCACCATCGCTGAAAGTTGCGAATTACCCAAGCATCAAAAGAGAATGCGGGGATTGGTGTTCCACGCGCCACACGCGCACGCCTTCCCCGTATAAAATATTCGAAGTAAATAACCAAAATAAAGCGTTGACGAACGCGCGTGCAACATGCCATTTTGTTTTATGTATTTGCTTTAGAAAAGTTGCTACTGCTGACGCCGGCACGTGCGGCGCGTGGAACACCAATCCCTGCATTCTCCTTGATGCTTGGGTAATATAGCAAATGATCTATTCGCGGTTCAACAGCGCGGATCCAGCACTTCGATCAAACGCGCGTCCGCTCGAGTGTGAACAGGTATTACGTGGCTCTTGCTGACACTCTCGTAGTTCATACGTATCGTTTTTAACGTCGGCTCGCTATGCATCTCCGAGGCCGCGAAAAACGCCGCGGCAATTTTTTCCATCTACGTCGCTTTGCAAACGACTGACACAGGCCGCCTTTTACCAGCGATGACAGTTGTGTTGACTTCGTAGCGATCGAGTTCGTAGCAGTCAACTGGGGTGGTTACGCATCCCGGCCTCGGCATTCGGGCGTGTTTAAATCGTGTTAGCGTCGACATATCAGTGCACGAACACGAACCCCAGACAAGCGGTGGCAGAAAGGCCGCCTGTGTTTGTTATGAAAAATCCACGTGCTCCGAACAGCTCCGAACCATTGCCGAGCTCTCCGATTGGTTGTTCGTGCTGCCGAAGACGACGTCGCCATGGCAATAGCACCGGTATGTTCTAGTTTTTTCGTACGAGGTTCTCAATTTTCTCAGAAGAGCACCGTTTTTTACTCATCCTGATACCGGTTCTTGCTTGATGATGTGTTATATATATATATATATACAAAAAAGGCACCTTTAAAAACGTTAGGTTCTCTCCAAGCTGCATTAGATTTTTTTTTCAATTTATATGCGGTAAATACTTTTTTTTTCGCGGGAAGGTTTCATTTTATTTATCATAGTAAATTCAGTCTGGTTCGAGTATAAATGTAACTTATCTTTCTTTGTATTTCCCAACTTAGGGGCTGTTCTTGCACGGTGCGAAAGAATGATGTGCCGAAAAACACCGCGGCTGCCGCCGCCACTTCATTTGCTGAGAGCGCAAATGAGCCTATAGCCTTGCACCCTTTGTTTTCTATCATTTGTTGTTTCACCGAGGAAAATAGTCTTTAGCGCGAGTCCAAATAAAATAACCCAAATCCGCTGATATTTAGAAACACATCAACACCTGATAACTTTCCTCAATTTATTTTATGAATAAACATTGGTAAATTAATACCCTAGGTGTAAGTGATTTATTTCAGTCGTCCGGTTACAGTCACCGCCAGGTGGTTCTGTCCTACCATCGCGGGAAGTTCGAATCTCGTATGTTCATTTTCCCGCCAGAACGTGTAGGAGTCTTTGTCAGCTTACCATTCATAGGCTATTCCAAACCCGCCGGAATGCAGTAACACTATCATCAAGTAGCCACAAATCCAGACGGAGCTCCGCAGACGATTTTCCATGTCACCCATCACCACCGCGTCGGTATCCAGTTTACGGGGCGCAGAGCGATCGAGAAAAAGACATCGCAAATGCTTCACGAGAACCAGTGTGATGACGAGCACCGATGCACAAACAGGATTGCTGTGGGTTCTTGGATAAACACCAGTCGAGCAAGAAGTAGCACGTCCACGGTGATGAAGCAGAACGAGGTTCCGCGGAACAAAAACTGAAGCTGAAATAAACGCACACGGAAATTGACTACACGACGACGCCGGGTACCGTCTACAACGGCGACACAGACAGAAACGCGGAGCCGGGACGGCTGAGCGACATCGGCGGTCGGGCCCACGTCAACAAGTGGACTGCGGGACCCGCACCGTTGGCTTCGACCGGTTCCTCTCACGCGCGCGCGAGAAAAGGAGAGAAGGAGGCCGTTGCTGTCGATTCGAGACGCCAGGCGGCGCCACCGGAACGCAACCTGGGTTCAGCAGCACCGAAAGAGGGGGTTCTCACACAATGCGGAGCTCGCGAGGGATCAGCTGAATTCCAGTAAAAAATCGACACCTTCATCCGTCGCCACATGAATCGCGTTACACTTTCCTGTTATATCGTTTTGGTGACTTTTCTTTTACTAGCGGAGCTGTTAAGGGCTAGGTTCCCCAGGATCGTGTCCGTGTATGTCGACACAAACCTACCTGCACAGCTACCGCCATCTATAAGCGACGGCGGCAAGCACACAACCAGTATGGTTTCCGCCGTCGCTCGTAGATGGCGGCAACCTTTCCAGCTATAATAGAAGAATGGATAGTTGGGCGCGTTGGTGGGAATTCATCATAGGAAACAGCGTGAAAACAGACGACGACGAAGAAGAAGCACACAGTGTATCGAGTACAGCGCCGCTGGTCTTCCTTCTTCACGAGACTGGAAAGGCTGAACGTTTTTTATATAGCGAAATTTTTTACATTTATACTGTCAAGTGGATCTGCAGTTATCCATGGTTTCCAAATGCGTTTCTTTGCTTTAATTAGTTTATGAAAAAAATTACTTCTATATAGATTTTTTTAAATCGCTCAAGAGATAAATTGTACGCCTAATCGGGATCGCTCCTTGAGAAAATATCATCCCAATTTGTATTTGGCACACATTCCGCGAACCTCTCCAAACCATCCGGCGTAACACACACTGGACTTGCGCAGAAGTAATTGGAACTTTCTTCTTTATGTTATTCATTTTGACACAGATAAAAATCAGAAGATGATCACCGAGGTCATCATTTTTTTATTGAATTTTAACCATACGCAACTTTTATATACAAGAAAACAGGCCTTTGTTATGCTGTCCTCCACTGAGGACCCCATCGAAGTACGATATAATTGCTTTCTTCTATGAAGGCCATATGCGGCTGATTAACCAGCGAAGCATAAAATGTTCGTACATTCTCATTCCGTAAAGGTTGTCATAGTCATCACGTCACTACTTATGTTCGGCAATACCCTCTGCAGTTCGCCCCTTGCTCTTGGGAAGCGTTCTGGACACTGCGGCACATCCAGGGAGGGACTAGTCCCACGACCCGCGCATGCGCGCGTTGAGGGCAGGAGAAGTGCACATAATAGAGAATATTAGTATTGCGTATAGGAGCAAACGCAAACACTGAGCGGTTGCGGTAGCCTGATTTTTGCGTGGTTAGGCAGCCGTCCTTGCGTTTTTGTCTGGAATGAATACCGGCCTTCGATTGCCATGATCAGTTAGCGTACGCACGTCTAAATGACGCTGCAACTGCTTGCGTCTTTGTTTGCGTTCCGCTGTACTAAAACGCTGGTATGAGCCGCTCCGCAGCGGTCCGCTGTGAGCTTGCCTGCGTCGTACGCAGTTCTATCGCGAAGGTCTTTACGCTAATCTAAAAGTCTCTAATAACTATCCCTTCACATGTAAAAAAGGGTTTAAAAAAGTCCCCCTTGACAGTGTTCAAGTGTCAGGCTCAAAATCTGGCGGAACTGGTTTCGAACATTGTTTCGGGGACGTTCCCTGTTTTGGTTTTAAATGAAATAGCGTTTCTTTCGACAGTCTATTCGAAGGTTAAGGAATCTAGGACCACGCTCCTAAAAAGAGCTCAACAAAAAATGCGGTACCTGAGTGTGAACATAAGGAAATAATGCCAAGGGTTACAACGATCTGTTCCTGCTCAGAAATAATGGTATTCTAAGGAACCGCTCTTCATTGATCAGGTCATCGATTGTCTTGAGTCGTTAGCGCTGATGACATTTTCGGCTCATTGCCTGTGTCCATAGCGAACTCAAAGCTCAAGCGGTCTGAAACAGCAGGTGAGCTTCGATCATGTCTAGAAAACATCGCCCTCAAAGTGTGCGCGCCAAAGGAAAAGCTAATAATACACCAACCACCATTATGTGCCTCTACTGTTTCTACATCGATTGGGGTTAATAATGATTTTATTAAAGCTGGCCCTACAAAAGTTACGACCACATTACTGCTATCATGCTTCTGCAAACATGACATCTACCACAAACAATAATTATAATAATAATTTAATTATAAATAATATTCGCGAGGCACAAAGAAAAAAAAAGAATAAAGAAAAAAGCAGATTAAAATGCAAATGGCCTGGACTTAGGCTTACAATCCGGGAGTAAGAGGACTGCAATGATTCCTAGTCATTTATTTCTTCGAGCTTGAATCAGCCGAATTCTACACATTAGAAACGTATACAGAAAAGAAAACGCGCACACTTATGTACGCAACTTAGTATATGAAGGACATATTTGGGGAAAAAAGGGTTATGAGGTAGGAAGCGATCTCTCGTTCTATGGTTAAAGAAATTATAATTTGAAAGGTCATCTCATGAATTTGGCGAAATGTCCATTAAACTAAGCGGCATGAAGCTCTTAAAACAAAGGTTTTGTAAGAAATTAGAAGAGACGCAGGACTTTAAACTGGATATAGGGGCATAAAATATCAGCAGCTGCTCGTAAAATTCAAAGCAGTACATGATAAAAAATTTACACTCAGCTTTTTTTTTTGTTTGTTTTAAGGCACACACCAAGCTTCTATAATGGCGAACTGCACGTTTAGGCAAAATGTAACTTTGGCGGTAAAGTATTATCGACGATGATATACGCCGTGTAAAATGAAGGAAACTACCCTGGTGTTTTTGGTAACAGGACGAAACAGCCCCAAAAATATACACAAGAACTAATAGACGAGTTTTTTCTTCTTTTACCAACATGATTTCTTCTGTTACCAATATGCGCCGCTTAGCCCAACATCAAACTATTTCAGTTCATCGTCTTCATTTCCTGATTCTATCGCTTTTTTCTTCTCAATGTGTGTTTTATTAGAGCACTTCGAAATGAAAGCGATGCTGTGGCGTTGCCTTTAATATATTTGTTATAATATATTCATCATACTGGCGAACTCTCTTTCCAAGTTTAACCGATCTAACTTCCTTAATTGAGAATGAATATATATATATATATATATATATATATATATATATATATATATATATATACTCAGTGAGGACTATTCCCCGCTCTTTAATCTTCGGAGTTCTAGAAAGTGCATGTTATATGCGAGGCCAACGCACTGCATGTTGCAAACAAGCCCATCAAGCGTTTGCGCATGCGCAGTGCCGACAGCAGCGCCGCCGCAGCGGCGTTACGTCAGAGTGTTGAGTTGGTCTATACAGTCACTGACAGCCTACGAAAGGCAGGGTGTGGTCTAGTACGTTTATGCTTCTTGGGCGTCATTATTGGCTAATGCTGCCATCCCATTTGGTCGAGGAGCCACGATAGGATGCTCGGGCTCGCCGCGATTTGCATTTCTTGTCGGTGGCCATGGAACGTCTACTGAAATGAAACTGGCATCGTCCGGCCGTTCATAGCTAATGTAAACCTCACATTCTACCGTTGTCCTTGTCACTGTTTTCAATAAAATATAAATAAAAATTCAATCATCGTAATACAAGGTGGTCGCCGATTCGAACTAAACATCAATGGTGTTAGATAAAATACTGCTTTTTTTTAGACGTCCTACATTATATCACCTTTTGCAACAAAGTAGAAAAGCAAGAGGGAGAGAAAGAAAAAAAATGACAGATTGAAAAGAAGATAAAATGCGGAAGCCCTCCGCGGAAACGAAACGGGTTTAATTAAAATCCGGAACAAGTGTCTTCATCGTTCCAGTAGTTCGGGCGGCTGACATGTTTGAGGAAGTACTTTGTCACGTTCAGTTCCCGAAGCGCGGGGAGGCTTAAGAACGTGCAGTCTGCAGGAATGCTTCGATAGGGGAAAAGTTTTAATTTCTCAGAGGAAAGAACACGCGAGGAACCGCAATGTCTATGGAGCCTTCGGACGCTTCACAGGTTATCGTAATATACTCTACTAGTTTCGAAACGTACACTTTTTATTTGAATATTCATAGCGTCGTGCTGTTTTATATTGTTTGAATTTCGTATTATTTATACATTTCCTGAGAGTATGTGTGATGGGAGAGCTAGCGGATCTTCTAAAAGTATTTACCTAGCTTCTGATGAATAACAATCTAAAATTCGCAATTCGAAAAAAAAAAAGAATATTTAAAGGACAAATCTATTCAATAACTTTTGAATTGGGAGAAATAATACTTTCTTGCCTCGTTTTTTGTCACGTGGGATGGAACCTAGAAATAGCAATAAAGTAAACATGTTTAGAGCAACCGACTCTCTCACTTTGATATTTTCATGCGCAATTATTTTCAATACTTCCAGTACAGTGAATTGTTAGCAAAAACTGTGACAAATTTATGTATTATTTTTTTACAAATTTCTTGTCAAGGTTTAATAAAATAAAAAAATTAGCATGTGTACTTTTTAAATAAATAAACAGCAAATATAATAGGTTAAGGCATCCTCTAATGCTATGAATGTGAGTAAAACGTTCCTAATTTCCGGACGGATGCCATTTGGTTATTCAGACATGCTTTGATTTATAAAAGTTTATGTTCGATCGATTCCCTTGTTTTAAACGTTTATTGAAAAATTGTAATTTTCACCTCTTCTGGCCTCTTTTCCAAAAAAATCAAGGCGTCTTTAATTAAATCAGGATAAAAAATTTTGTAAGTAAAAGAATATTAGACAAAGTGTTAGTTGTTTGGACAACATTATTATATTCGATATTTTAGCTAAAACATAAGGATTTGAAGCCTCGGGCTCGCCTTGGAGAATTGCCCTTCTCAGGTAAACGCCGTTGCCTGAATATTTCTCAGAAACACGAAGACGTTACAGAGCCAATACACACACATTATTCGCGCAGAAGCTACTGAGTGATGACGTGACAAGTAATCTTTCCAAGCAAGACCACACACGGCACGCGAACTGAACAAACTGGCCTCTTCATCGGAAACCTTCTACTCTGGGCTGCAGTCTATCTGCCTCCACTCCCCTTCCTTCCCAAGAAAAGAGGGAGATGGAACTGACAAAATCACGACTATAGGCAGTCGCACAATTTGAACATGCAAGTTACCACCGAAAATAGGAGAGATGGACTGAGGCAGATGCTAACAAGTACTTCATTAGGAGAACGAACTCTATAACGTTTATTTGCATTAGACAGCACGCCTATGGCGCAAAATCCTCCCCAAGGGGTTTGGAAACCCCACGTCCTCGACAACACATGCGGATCGCGCTGTCCATTCTGTCGTGCTTTTCGCGCTGCGCCGAGTCGAGGGGGGGGGGGGGGCTGCCGCAGGCACACCTATATACTGCATTGCGTCAAGACAGCGGAGACGGCTTTCTTTGCTGTCTAGGAGGGGTTTTCAGGCTTCTAATCAAAACGTCTATCGAGAAGAAATGTCCGTCGTGTCAAGACGTACAACAGGTTACGTGAGATGCGTGTCAAAATGTCAATCGATGCAAGAAATGTCCAATCGGGTCGAAATGTCCACCGAGTCAAAGTGTCCATGGAGACGTAATGTCTACTAGGGTCGAAATGTCCACCAGAGTCAAAATGTCCATCGGGTACTTTTTTTTTAAAGCATGAAATTCGTTTTAACGTTCACCCAATCCCCAAGTTTTGTCCGTCCGTTCGTGCCTCTTCCGCTAAATTTAGCAGGCAAAGTGGCGTCACGTGGCCTCACACGACATCTCGCGACCTATGCACTTTGGAAAATTCTGCGGCACGTATCTCATACGTGAACTCAGTTTCGCCACTACGTTTAGCGGGAAATTCACGTATTGTGGCCAAAACATTGATTCAGTTCTCCCTAAAATTAGCGTGGAATCGACGTCACGTCTCCTGTACACCAGTTCAATTACCCACTAACTTTAGCGGGGAAATTTAAGACTTGTGACGGAGACACAAATCCAGTTTCACCGCGCAGTTTAGCGGGGGAAATCGACGTCACGTGACTTGTGCAACCATTCAGTTTCTTCGCTAGATTTAGCGGAAAATGTAGTCACATAATACTCCAATATCCACACCCCATCCCTCTTTCCCTTCCCTTCCTTGCAACACCGTTGTTTTTACGTGGTCATGCATTATACGAGTTTGAATGTAAAGAGGTAAGATCGCTACCAATTTGCTGATTCGCAATTTTTGAAAGCCCAACAAGATATATTCCTAAACAGGGTTCAACTTCAAACCCAGAAAGCAAAAGTGACCGATAGCTCCGAAACCATAAAGTGTGCGAAAAGTAGCATGATATTTGAAACGATATGTTTAAACACACGCTCCATGCCACCCTTTCCTCGGTGTTCGACCAGTTGACCCAGTGACGAAGTGTACTATGACGAATGCCCTGAGACAACAATGTGCCATTTGTTCTAGAGCTCTATTTTAAAAGTTTCTGCTACAAACTTCATCATGTGCAGCTCGTTCGCTTCCAACCGAAGCTAGCGCATTAATGCTCCAAATTTCGAAATTAGCACAGGGGAAAGGAAATTGTTGCCCGTCATTTGGAGCCACGAATGTATTATCGAGTTCGTTCCTTTTTAATCTTTGTCTTGACCTAATCTTGACGTTACCTTGTCCAAATGACAAAACATTGACGTTGATTGAGTAGCATCTTTAGTTCCATCAAACCATAGGTTCTACAAATACTCAGGCTGTTGGGAGCGGATACACCCCTGTTTTTCAGAGCGCTAACATAATTAAAATTTGCTAGAACTTGGAAGGAACAGTTCAAAACAGGAGTAGATGTTTTTCCAAAAGCACAATATTGTCACGAATGACAAGTGATGAGGCGGCGAATAAATGAGTAAACTAAACGTTTAATCGGCCGAACTTGTGCCCAAAATTAAAGAAGGAAACAGAAGATAACAGTAGTAGCGTCGCGGGCGTCGAAGTCGGCGAAAGAGTAGGGTCGAACGCTGGGGCAAAAGCTGACTCCGGGTTGCCATACGGAGCCCCTTTTTACACGCGTGGGCTTCGTAGCATTCGGCATAGAAGGTTCGGCGCGTAGAACATTCTAACCTCGAATCAGCTAGACGGTTCTCGAATTTACCAGAACATCACATTACAGCCTCAACAAAAATGTGTAGCCGCGGCCAGGAATAAACCCTGGCGTTCTGCGTTGAAGGCAAGCGCGATAACCGTTAGGCCACGGGCGCGCTGCCTACTTGGTCAGCTGCGCTCGCGGCAATATCTTAATGTTGAACTAACCGCCAACAGAGATATCGTGCATACTGTAAATTTAAGTTTTTTTCACGATGTATATTTGTCGAACTTCTCTAACAAATTTTCGAGATTAAGGAGGGTACGTACACTGCGTATTTATTAGCGTGGGGTGAATGATTTGCAGAACCAGTTGTTCGGTGATTGTTCTCGAACTGCCAAATCTATACAACTAAAATGAGCGATTTAAAAAAAAATGACAGTGACATTTTGTTTTTAATTGCCTCCACCTTTTCAAATTTTTAACACTTTTCGTTGAACACTCCGCATCTTGTTCCCACCTCTGGGCACGTTATGGCGGTGGTTAAGCGGGTCGTGAGTGTTTTTTGTTTTTTTTTCGAATAGAAAAAGTTGTTTTCTCCCTCAACATACGGTACAGGAAAATGAAATATGGATTGTCACAAAATTAAAAAGTCACTCGGATTTGTGCAAGCGGTCAGATTATAAATGTTTGTTCAAGAAGAAGTGTGTATTTATATACATATGTATGCAAGTCGGTATCAGCACAAATGTTAAAATATGACTCGACTTGGTAAACGAGGTACACGAATCAAAATGTCCATCGGGATAAAATGCCTATCGAGTTAAAATGTCCATCCAGTTCAAAACGTCCATCGAGACATAGTGTCACAGAGTCAAAATGTTCAATGTAGAACATTTGGACTTGATGGGCCTTTCGTCTCAATGGACATTTTGATCTGGAATCGGGTTTCCATGTCGATAAATGACGCAGCCAGCCCTCACAATTCAAAGGGGAAATTACAAAGGCTGTTCGCGTCCAGCCTTTATAACAACGCCAAAGCTGTCGACGCCAAGGCCATTGTGTTTTTGTGGAGTTCAGTGCTATTGTGTTTTTGTGGAGTTCTGTGGAGTTTATGGAGCCTGTTCACATACATGGTATAAGTGATCTCAGTGGTAATAAGCACAGCGCTGACTTTGCGCTAAGCGCGGGCTGAGGGGAGCGTTGACCAGATTTGTATTGGACCGTCAAAACTTTCTCATGGCAGACAATGAACAGCTGACGACACGTGAACAGCGCTGTAACAGCGCTCCACTGCATTTGGGAACCGGCCTTAAGATGTATTCCCAATTAAAGTATTTGATGCTAGCTTCTACCAAGCCGGATACGGCTCTCACTTTCAGAGCCCGCTACGCTCATCCGTACCTCTCCCTCATTAGTTCGTTTTTGTTTGTGTGTGTTTATTCGAGTTGCGCTTCTTTTTGTATATTCCTCGACGTTCGTTGAGCGGCGTTTTGTCCCGTATAGCGAGAAACAAGAGGCGTACGCCACGCGATAATGAAGTGCCATTAGTTTTGGCACCGAGCTCCCTCGCTCGCGCTAGCGCCTTGCCCGAGGAAGCCGAAACACGGGAGAAGGTGAAAAAGGCCAAAAGCCTCGCCGCTTTTAGCTGGCCCCAGCTCTATTACTCAACTAGCGCGCTGCTGAGGACCTTGAGAAGCACCAATTATACGGGGGCGTACTGTGTGTACAGCCCAGCATAAAATCTTCCGAAGCCTTCAGCACCGCATCTCCAGCATGGCGCTACTTAAATGCACAGTGTATCCATTTATTCGGAGCAGCGGTTGCTCCAAATACTTTCACTAGGTAATACATCTTACTCCGAGAAAATCCAGTGGTGTTGGAGCCGGCAGCTTTTGCGCATTTAGAGTGGCTGGACGCGCGCAGCATCAGGATTTTCGGCTTTGAATTGGGAGGGGTGACTGCAGCCATCTATTGTCGTGGACAGTCTTCGAGAGAGCGGAAACAGCCGTTCCTTCTGCCTTGGCGAGTCCGGTATCTCGGTACGTCAGCGGCAGCTTCTACCTCGGCACAGCACGAAAGCGCGACTGTGTGAACAGAATGCTGCGCATGCGTGCTCTCGGAAGAGGTGTTTCCAAAGCGCTTCGAGAAGATGTTAGCGTTGTAGGCGCGCTGTTTAACGCAAATGAGCGGAGCAGCTCAATAGGAATTAAACAAATGAATATATTTTACGACTATATGCAGTACCACTTAACGTCGGCGAATCGGCGCGGGGACGTAGCACTTATATACTCCGTTTCACCCTATGATATACCGCAAATAACACTACAAAACACCGGAGCCAATTCGTAGTGTGCAACATGTCCTTCCGGTTGGGCGGAGCGACGTGGGAAGCGCAAAGTCACGTGACCAGCTCCACGCTATAAATGGTCTCGGGTTTGGCTCCTAGTGGAGTATTACGTTCATCGGCGAATTCGGAACAACGGTTAACATGTCGATCGTTGCTTCTCAGACTCACTCCTCGTTTTCCTTCCATCTGAGATTATGCTGGTTTTCCCGGTAAAAATTAAACTAAAAACTTGTATAGGGACAAAGCAAGGAAAAGGCGAGTTATTGGGTCTCCGGCATCCCGGTCAGCTGGCACTTTTGGGATGCGGTGGGCATAGGTGCGCTTGTAAATGCGGTGCATACTGGATCTCTGCGTTTGCTCTCTTATTTTTGCTTATTCGTGACGCGATGAGATGTGGCGGTGAAACAGCCATGTCTCAGGGATCGAGGCAGGCTGTGAGCATTTTAAAACACTTTTGGGGAAGCAAAAGTAACACTATAGAGCAACCTTAGAGTAGCAAAAGGATGATTATGAGTAGTAAAGTCAAGTTTTAAGTTTAGTGTTTTCCGAGTAAGCATATAACTCCATGGCGCTCATTTCCGCTGTGGTTCGACATATAAAGCAGGAAATGTGAAACCTAATGAATCACAAAAAATCTCTACATTATTGAGCTGTGTAGTTTTCCGAGAGTTCTATATTTTAATGTATGTACCTTTTGGAATGTATAAAGGAAAACGCCAATAAATAAGTATATTTTCTATGTGTTATGCGTCGAAAAAAGAATGCTACCTTGGAGATTATTACGGACAACCTACATTTTCTCAATTATTTTACGATGGCGAAAGATGACTACAGTGTTCGATTCCTCGCCGATTGCGGTAGAACGAGGGTGTCGACCCGAACGTGAGCCCGAAACAAAAACTTGTGAAAAAAACATTATTTTAGATCGAACCGGAAAAAAAATGTGAAACCTAAATCAAACATTTGATATTGAATCCGCATCGGTCCGAAGCTGTAACCTCATGTGCCGGTTACCAGTTGCATTGGTAAACTGTTCGTCGTAATAAAACTTGAGCCGCGCCCTTCTGTGGGTGGCTGCGTGAAGTCAATTAAAGGATCGCCATGGTAGCGTCAGACGCGCCGTGTAAACTAAACAAACGGTAGGGACGTGGAGACAATTATATGTTAATGAAACGAATACATATATTTTACGTCTATCTGCAGCACGACTTGGCATAGGCGAGTCGGCGCGAAGTCGTACTCTTCTATGCTTCCTTTCACACTGATGATGTACCGCAAAGGACCCTAGAATGATTGTATGTAATTCGTGGACAGCAGAGGGTGTAATGCTTTGGCTGTCAGATCAGTTTATTTGGAGGACCTGCCAAGGATCTAAAAATTTTAATGTAAAATTGCATTTTTACAGCAGCTATGATATAGCCTTTCAAATTGAAGCGTGCCACGGAGGCCATGGCCGAAGAAAATTGGCCAGCTACCAAACACCTTAGCCGCGAGACTCCGCCGTTCACGAAACGCAAATGTGCAAAAAAAAAAAGACGTAAAAAATGAAAAGAAAGACGGCAGAATAAACGATTCGGAGACATTTCTTGAAGAGTTAGCCAGCAGCTGTGAAAGCTTCGAGAAGAACAAGGAAGGAACAAAATTGTAGAAAAGGAATACACGCGACGCTAAACACGGCGTCGCGAGCTTGGATGATTGAGACCGGAGTTAGCGTCCGCTTCGTTTATCGTAAAACGCAATTCTGCATATGACGATTCGAACAAAAATCAAAATACAACTGCTCTTTTTTTTTTCTTCTTCTAAATGCAAGCAGTTTTAGTGTGTAAAAACAGCAATGGCAACAAAACCAGCGACAACGGAGAGGAGCAGCCCTGTACAAGTGGCACCAGCCGCGTCCATTCTCTCGAAGGGATGTCTCGTAGATTGCCGCAAAGCTGCTCGGCACGGCTCCCCTTTTCACCAGGCCCTTATGACTCTGCCCCCCCCCCCCCCCCTTCCCGGGAAACACTCTCTTTCTTCTTGAAGCTTGGCCTCGCCTCCTCGGCGCTTGGCTCCACACTTGCACCGTCTCTCCCTTCTTTCCCAAGATTTGCTGCGGCGTAATTCCGCAAGTTGAGCTGTGGCGGCACGTTGTTGTTCTTGTTGCTCTGGGTTTAGGGTGCGCCATCAAGTGCCGCCGTTCCTAACTTCAGGACTGATGGAGAGCGGCACTACTGCATCGCAGATGGCAGCGTGGAAGTAGCGATCAGCAAAGCACTCCATCTTTACTTTCCTTTGTAAAGTTTGTTTAGTTTTGGTCGGAAGTTTGCTGTTGTGACGTAAATCGTAGGTGTTTCTCGAGACCAGGTTTTCTTTTCGTGGCCAATCCCAGAAACAAGTGGCCCCCTTAAAACGCAAACTCCACTGCTCACTGCAGTAAAGTAGGCCAGGGTTCAGACAAACAAACACGGGCTTTGTCCGGGAGATGGCTTGGCGGCGAGCCACTCATATAGAATCCGTTCACACAAGGAGCAGCTGAGTGACCATTACGACTGAGGTCATAGGTATGATGCTTTCTTCTGAGGAAACGCAATGTCTCCAAATCCCCACTTTTCTTAGCGCGTCAAAGAAAAAATTTATTTTTTTTAGATATTAAAATATAATTAAGCAACATATCGAGGCATGTTTTAGTCAGTTTAGTGTTATGCTAGCTAAATTGACGTTAGAGGGCCAAGTTCCTCGTCACGGTTGCAGCGAAAAACGATGGCAACTTAGCAGTTTTAGGAGATAGCTAGAATATATATACCGTGAGCGTTGGCTTCAGAAGAAGAGTCATCTCACCCAGGACACTTGAACCGGTTTAATTTGGTTCTTTATATCGTCTCTTTGATAGCCTCCTTCTGAAGACCTGCAGTCCTCAAAAATGAGCATCTATGAAATGAAACGTGAAGCGTAAACTTCATGCAACGTACTATAGTCAGACGGAAAACTACTCTTTCGCTTAAAATTCACATTTGATAAAAAAAAAGAATGTCAAGCGAAATAAATGACAAGACGTGATCTGGCATACATTTTCAAGTTTTTTTTTTTGTAAATGTTTACATTTCTTTTAAAAATGCAGATTGCTAAGGTAGTTGTTCTTTATAAAAATATGTGCGAAATTATAGAAAAAATTCAGGCCTGTATCACTTCTTCCTGTGTTTTCGAAGGGCTTAGAAAAATTATTTATAAATATAAAATTTTTAGAGAATCATGATATAATTACAAAATACTGATTTGAGTTTAGAAAAGAAAAATGCTCTATTTCGTAGAACTTGCTTTGCTAGACCAAAAATAATTTATTTGGGGCAACATTAAAGGGTATACTTCAACGAAATGTGATATATACCCGTCGTGTTCACAAATAGGGCTGAATATGATCCCCCATTTCCGTACATGACAGTCACATGTTTGTATTTTGAGCCTGATGGCTGTATTTTTCGTCATAAACGGCCCACTCTGGCAGCTGCTCGGAGAGCAGCCAGCGGAGAGCCCGTCACATCCGGCGCAATCGTGACGTAGTTTGTCCTCGGGACCGTACGTCCGGACGCAGCAGCCGGACGCTGCGAAGCTATGCCCAGCCAATCCCGCTCTGTGGAGGTAGCCCGTGGCTACGCTTTCCGCGCGTCGCTGTGCCCCCTCTCCGAGCGTCACAGTGATCATTCATCACGGCCTCGGATTAGCTCCATGGCCCGTAGCATCACGCTGAATATGCAGCACGAAGCTTCCAGTGTTCGGGACACCTGCGCAACCCCGTTGGCTGCCCTTGTAGCGGACCTTGAGTGAAGGGTTAATCTTTCACAATCCTGTAGAGGGGCAATAGCGGAGCACCGGGACACACACCATGAGTCTCGGGATAAGAGACATCCATTTTTCAGCTCTTCTCTCGTCGTGGCTTTAGTTGTGGCCGGTGGCGACGACAGTTACCGTCGCTACCGCTCAAGGTTCCTAGACGGGCATTACAAACGAGGCGTTAGCGACATCCACCAGGTGTTCTTTGCTAATCGTTCTATTCGTTTTAAAATTAATTTTCGTGTCTTTTAAAAAAAAAAAAGATTGTATGTCTGATGTGACAATGCTCCGTTGAACACGAATAGACAAAAAAAAATAAGCCCGGAATTTTGTATTTGTGGTATTTCTTTAAAGCAAAGTGTAGTCTGGGTATATTTATTGATTTTACGAAAGCATTCGACCAGATTAATCATGAGGTGCTCATTCCGAAAACTGGAAATTCATGGTGTTAGTGGGCATGCTACTCTTCTTATCACATCGTATCTAGAAAATCGACACCAATTTGTTAATGTCCATAATGACTCCTCTGATATTAAACCAATTAAATCTGGAGTACCACAATGCAGCATACTGGGGCCGTTCACTCTTTAACATATATCTTAATTACATTGTTAACCTTGACGCAGCAGGTAAAGTACATAATTTACGCAGATGACACCAGACTCTTCTTTTCAGCTGAACACTTGTAATGAGCCGTTGCATGTAGCTAAAGGCACAATAAAACGTCTTGAGATATGGGCTAGTGCAAATAATCTCATCATAAATAGAAATAAAACCGAGGCCATCTCTTTTAGTTAAAAAAATAGGAATCTTGACCTTAGAATTGATAGTAATTTAGACTCCTCGCCTACTGAAATAGTACGTTTAAAACCTTTGGGGGTGATTTTTACGACGCACATGACTTCTGTCTTGTTGGTGGTGAAAAAAGCCCTCTTTATTCGACAAGCGTTCCTTTTTATACAGTCGCGTGTCAACCAAACAAAGAGTACAAACAAAGGCGCGGTCGCGTTATCAGAGTGATAGCGGCGCGGCCGCATCATGACACTATAACTTCGACCTAACATGTGGATTATATAATTTCAAAACTCGTGTGTATCAGCGGTATATAATACATAACATTGTCATGTCCTTCCAACTGGAGTTAAATTGCTTTGATATTACTTATTATTTGTATCCTCATCTCAACTACTGTAATATAGTCTGGGGTACACAGCCAAAACTAATCTACAAAAAACTATTCTTACTTAAATACAATTTACAAGGATCGTGTGCGGCGTGCTGTGTAGGCATCATACTAACCAACGTTTTGAGTGGCTGGGTGTTTCAAAGATATTTAAATACTATGAATTGCTACTTTGTATGAAGTATCAACAGAAATGCCGTGAGACGAATAGCTTTTTATTATTTTTGACATCACTCAGAAACAAACCTATAACATACTCCACTCGTCACTCGGATCCCGGGGTAGTAGAGGCATCACGCACAGATTATGGCCTTCAGATGATTAAAAGCACCTTTCCGACATGACTAAACACGCTTGTGCGCTATAACCTTGATATAGAATCTTTTAGCAAACGTGATATTAGGGAATGTTTTTTTTATCAAAATAAACATTCAGTAGACTTTTTTTTCTTAATTTCCTTACTTTATTGTTTGCTAAGTATTTGCATTGTATAATTGCTTGTGCATGTTTTTTGCATACTGCTGTTTACCTGTGGGGGGCTGGGGCTTTTCTCCTCAGTTCCCGCAATATTTATATGGTAAAACAAATATACTATTATAAGCAAAATGGCAAAGGAGGTGGTTGCAACAGTTCAACATCGGGTTATTAGCGATAGTATAAAAAGGAGAAGGGTGGCCTCGTAAAGAGCGAAGCGATAGCGTCTCAAGTTTACCCGACGGTGCAGAGCGCTAACTGGCTGCACGATCTGCTTGTTTTTTTCGGAACGTAAGAGATTTGCTCAATAGAAAGTTCTCACACGTTCACATTTAGTGTTGCCGAACGAGTACTTCCTGGGAGTCTGCGAATGGCAGCCGATGCTTACGCAAAGAGCCTTAGTTGTTATCCCCGACGACATTAAATGACTCCCAAAACACCCTTCAATTTTCGAAATTTCCAAGAAAATCGGTGCTATTTACAAAGGACAAGTAACAACGATTTGACCGACAGGTATTTCGATCAACATAAGGCTGTAGAATTGCGCTGGTGTAGCGTCACTCAAATCCGAAGCCGGCTCAAGCCTTTGAAGCATGGTTCGCTACTGGATCCTCTTTACCGGCGGACGATGTTTCATTGGAAACAAGTTTTACGAGCCATTAAAGAGCGTGATCGTAAATACGGATTTATGGCCATCTGTTATGACATTTCATAAACGCTGTTACACCGCGTTGCTGTCTTATTAACTCCGAATTCTAGATTTTTCTTAGAAAAGCGGCTGCGGGATTACACCATAACAAAGATAATTTACGCACGACATGTTTAACTAAATGTTGAATATCACAGAAGACTTATAGAACTTGTTTTGTTTATTCAAGATATGATAGATTTAACCCCGATACCTTAATAACGCGTAGCAGTGTTGAATTTCCGTGAAATCGCAATAGATTTTACATGGTGATAAAAAATTATTCGGAAATACTTGAGTCCAAATTATATACCAAGGCGGAACTTTCTCGCAAGCTTAGAACCATAGCCTACACGCTAAATTATTTTGTGTGCACTGAACTGCAGAAAAACAAAACAAAGATAACATCGAACAACCATGTCCAATGACCATTTTATATTTTATGAAAAAAAAAGATTTTGCTGGCTACATGCGCAGAATAATAAAATTATTCTTTCTTTTTTAAAAAATATTGTCTGCGAAAAAGAATTTGCAAGCACACTCTCACTAACGTGCGCGTTTTGCGTATTGGGCGATGTCGACATTTCCGGCGACTTCACCCGAAAACAACTTTAGCTACGGGTCTATAAATATTTACTGACAGAAAAGCCTTCAAAATAAAAGAGCAATATTTTATTTTGTCAATAAATGATTTTTCATTAATCACAGAAGACAAATCAGACAAAAAGATCAAGACAATGAAATATTTATTGGTACAAGGCAAAATAATGCACATTCGGAAGAGGTCGGTATGAAAGAATGGATGGATCTGCATATGTCTTGAGTTCCTTGAGGCCAGTTTTTGCTAAGGTCACTGGCTCACACTGATCGTTCGTGAGGTGATCCTGAAAAATAAATGAAGCATCGCATATTTTTAGTTGCCGTTTGTGAAGCACCGATCGCGGGAATATGTTGCACAAACAAAATCGCTAGGTGCTCGATCGTTGGTGGCTCTCCTTTCACTGACGCAATAAGCACGCGGTAGCACCACAATCCTCTTTATTTTAGTGGCACCTAGTCTCTCACGCATCGTTCTCAACTCGACCGACTCAATGCAAGCGAGCTAAGAGTAGGCGAGTCAGTTTCAATGATAAAATACGCGCGAAAAGACGTTTCTAAGTTCTTCGTTCCGGTAATTTAGTTCCGTGTTTGTCTCACCGATTGCGAAATTATGTTGCACAACAAATGCGCGAGTTGCTCGATCGTTGGTGACTCTCCTTTCACTGACGCAATATGCTCATGGTAACACTACAACCCTCTTAATTTTAATGGCAACCCAATCTCTCACGAATCGTTTTCAACTCGGCCGACTCAATGCAAGCCAGCCGAGAGCGAGCAGAGTCGGTTTGTATTATCAAATAGTCGGGAAAAGACATGTCAAAGTTCTTCATGCCGATGCTAAAGTTGAGGCTTGGGCGAGTTGGTACATACTTCGGAATTAAAAACAGCGCGAAAAGACGAGGACCAGACAAAGAAGTGACACGGACGCAGCGCTGACTTACAACTGAGTTTATTGAACGCAAAATCGCAATATATAGTTGCGTTGTCACGAACAAAAGAGAAGAAAGAATTCAGCCCACGTGATACATCACCAATAAAAAATAAATAAAAAATAAAATAATAAAAAATGCGTCATGACACAGCCATACAGAGTACGTGCTAAAAAAACGAGCAAGTCAGGGAACTAGAAAATTAATCTCTTTGCCTGAAAGGGCCACTGAAGGACTGCTTACACATGCTGCACCCAACCTCGCTATCTCAACAGCCTCCAGAATTTCCCGAGTAAGCTGGTCCCTATGACGCTTAACAACCTCACACCGTTGGAAGTCGGGTAGGCAACCACAGTCGCGGCAATGTATGCCCAGATGACCAGACACGGTGGTGGAGACACTGTAAGCGTGCTCTCTTAACCTGTCATTGAGACAGCGGCCCGTCTGGCCAACGTAGCGCTTGCCACACGTCAGAGGGAGAGAATAAACCACCCCCTCAGAACACGAGACGAAGCGATCTCGATGCCTCGTACTGCATGCCGTGGCCGCCCTCGAAGAAGGGTTAACAGCTCTGCACAACCTGGACAGCTTGTCCGGAGCAGAGAATAAAACGTCGACGTCACACCTGCCCGCAATGCGTTTTAGGTTGTGGGCTAAGCCGTGTATGTAGGGAATGACTACAAACTTTCTTCTTTCCCTTCCCTTTCTGTTGTTGGCCTCTTCTTCACTTGTCATAGGCCTGCTCTTGATGTCTTTCAGCAAAGACTCGGCGACCGTTGTTAACACGTGGGAGGGAAATCCAGCATCTGCGAGGCGTTCAGTTTGCCTGTCAAAGCTATGTTTAATTTTATGATAACAAGACTTACGCAGCGCATGTGTATAGCAAGTCCTCGCAATCGCCCGCTTGACAATTTTTGAGTGAGCGGACTCGAAAGGCAACAGTGGTTTTCCAGCACGGGGTTCATAGCTCCAACAAACATGACCAGGACAAATAGTTAAATTCAAATCCAAAAATCGGATGCATCCTGCCTCAGGCACCTCATGAGTCAGAACAAGTGGCGAAAGGCAATCACTAAAAATGCCTAAAACTTGGGTCATTGACGAAATAAAGGATAAGGCATCGGCATCTAACAAAACCAGAAAATCATCTACATACCGGAAGACCTTTGCAACTTTGGTTTCCCCAAGCCGTTCAAAGATGGTGCGGTCAAGGCTCGCTAAAAACAAGTCGCTAAGCACGGGGGCAATGCAAGAACCAATACATACCCCTTGCCGTTGCAAATAGATGTTACCCTCCCAAGTCGCAAAGGTCGACCTCAGATACATATCAAGGAGCTCCATGAAGCCTTCAACTGAAAGTCCCGCAGTATTTTGAAAGGCAACAGCACCAAACACATCGATGCAGTCACGAATGCAGGAGAGGAGTCCATTATGAGGCAAGGAGTAATACAAATCCTTAATATCGAACGAACAGGCCATAAAGCTAGTGCGCTGGTTGTCTTTAAGAAAAGAAATGACATTATCAGAACCCTTCACGAGAAAAGGATCGTGAATCTGAAACAGCTTCAAATTTTTTTGCAGAAACAAGGCAACCGATTTCTGCCAAGTACCAGCCTCCGAAACAATGACACGCAAAGGGCAATCTACCTTGTGCGTCTTTGCTGCAAAGAAAAGCTCCAAACTAAGCTGTTTCCCAGCGTCAATTTTCTTGACAAGCTGTTCGAGGTTTAGCTTCTTACACAGTTTTTTCGCCTCAGATTTTTGCTTAGTTAGGGAGACGCGATCCTTAGGCAGGAACACAGACGAAATGGCCACAAGTGCCTTGGATTTATAAAGGTCAACAGGAAGGACAAGGAACCCCTCTTCTTTATCTGAGGCTAATAAAGACAAAGAGTTATTTTTCAAAAAGGTTGACACCTGCTTAACCGGGATCTTGCTTGCGCCAGGCGAGCGTTTGGTCAACACATCCTCGTGTAAGAAGCTAAACCTCGAACAGCTTGTCAAGAAAATTGACGCTGGGAAACAGCTTACTTTGGAGCTTTTCTTTGCAACTAAGACGCATAAGGTGGATTGCCCCTTGCGTGTCATTGTTTCGGAGGCTGGTACTTGGCAAAAAGTCGGTTGCCTTGTTTCTGCAAAAAGATTTGAAGCTGTTTCAGATTCACGGTTCTTTTCTCGTAAAGGGGTTTGATAATGTCATTTCTTTTCCTAAAGACAACAGCGCGCTAGCCTATGGCCTGTTCGTTCGATATTAGTAGAATTTGTATTACTCCTGCCTCATATGGACTCCTCTCCTGCATTCGAGACGTTTTGCATCGATTGTGTTTGGTGCGGTTGCCTTTTCAGAATCTGTCCGTGACTTTGTCGAAGCTTCGTGGAGCTGCTTGACATGTATCTAGGTCAACCTTTGCGACTTGGCAGGGTAATATCTATTTGCAACGGCAAGGGGTATGCATTGGTTCTTGCATTAACCCGTGCTTAGCGACCTGTTTTTAGCGAGCCTTGACACGCACCATCCTTTGAACAGCGCTAGAGAAACCAAAGTTATCAAAGATCTTCAGGCATGTAGATGATTTTCTGGTTTTGTTAGATGCCGATGCCTTATCCTTTTTTCGTCAATGACCCAAGTTTCAGGCATTTTTAGTGATTGCCTTTCGCCACTTGCTCTGACTCATGAGGTGCCTGAGGCAGGATGCATCCGATTTTTAGGTTTGAATTTAACTATTTGTCCTGGTCATGTTTGTTGCAGCTGTGAACCCCGTCAGGAAAACCACTGTTGTCTTTCGAGTCCGCTCACTCAAGAATTGTCAAGCGAGGCTATTGCGAGGACTTGCTATACACTGCGCTGCTTAAGTCTTGTTATCACAAAATTAAACATAGCTTTGCCAGGCAAACTGAACGCCTCGCAAATGCTGGATTTCCCTCCCACGTGTTAACAACGGTCGCCGAGTCTTTGCTGAAAGACCTGAAGAGCAGGCCTATGACAAGTGAAAAAGAGGCCAACAACAGAAAGGGAAGGGAGAGAAGAAAGTTTGTAATCATTCCCTACATACACGGCTTAGCCCACAACCTAAAACGCATTGCGGGCAGGGGTGACGTCGACGTTTTATTCTCTGCTCCGGACAAGCTGTCCAGGTTGTGCAGAGCTGTTAACCCTTCTTCGAGGGCGGCTCACGGAATGCAGTACGAGGCATCTGAGATTGCTTCGTCTCGTGTTCTGAGGCGGTGGTTTATCCTCTCCCTCTGGCGTGTGGCAAGCGCTACGTTGGCCAGACGGGCCGCTGTCTTAATGACAGGTTAAGAGAGCACGCTTACAGTGTCTCCACCACCGTGTCTGGTCATCTGGGCATACATTGCCGCGACTGTGGTTGCCTACCCGACTTCCAACGGTGTGAGGTTGTTAAGCGTCATAGGGACCAGCTTACTCGGGAAATTCTGGAGGCTGTTGAGATAGCGAGGTTGGGTGCAGCATGTGTAAGCAGTCCTTCAGTGGCCCTTTCAGGCAAAGAGATTAATTTTCTAGTTCCTGACTGTCTTTAGCGCTCTGATGCTCGTTTTTTAGCACGTACTCTGTATGGCTGTGTCATGACGCATTTTTATTGTTATTATTTTTAATTTTATTTTTTATTGGTGATGTATCACGTGGGCTGAATTCTTTCTTCTTCTTTTGTTCGTGACAACGCAACTATATATTGCGATTTTGCGTTCAATAAACTCAGTTGTAAGTCAGCGCTGCGTCCGTGTCACTTCTTTGTCTGGTCCTCGTCTTTTCGCGCTGTTTTTAATTCCGAAGTATGTACCAACTCGCCCAAGCCTCAACTTTAGCATCGTTCATTTCTAGTACACTGGGCCCTTTTAATTGTTTCACTGTTCAGCCTTGTTTCATCGTCGCCATCTACGCCATCGCCGTCTGCAACGCACGAAGGTTCTCATTTCACGTTCGCCACCGGCAGCTTCCTCCAGAGATCATCCAACTCTTCGGCGGCTTCAAACCCTCGCAGGGGCACGGAGTCAGGATGTGCAAGGTCCTCAGTTCGGAATGGCATCGACAGGCCCGCTTCTACAGGGAGTGCCTTTTTCTCATGCTTCAAGGCACGACTTCCAACGGTCACGGAGGCAGGAGGTGGCGTGAGTACCGCGAACTCGCTGATGCTACTGCTGAGTTCCATTGGCGACGCATGCTTTCGGAGCTACGTGCTTCGACACCCAAGAAGGCTGCGCCAAGCAGGTCCACCGTTCACACGCTGGGTGAGGTCTCCCTGCCTGAGAGCATCCGTCGTGTTTTGGACCGGGGTCCGAAGTTTGCCGTGGAGCCGAAGAAATCGCGAGCGGAACTTCTGAGCCTTGTCCGGGATGTTGCCAGGAAAGTTCCGGAAGCGGAGGCCGAGAGGTGCGTCTCGGAGGGACTGGATGTGTTGACCAAACGCTCGCCTGGCGCAAGCAAGATCCCGGTTAAGCAGGTGTCAACCTTTTTGAAAGATAACTCTTTGTCTTTATTAGCCTCAGATAAAGAAGGGGGTTCCTTGTCCTTCCTGTTGACCTTTATAAATCCAAGGCACTTGTGGCCATTTCGTCTGTGTTCCTGCCTAAGGATAGCGTCTCCCTAACTAAGCAAAAATCTGAGGCGAAAAAACTGTGTAAGAAGCTAAACCTCGAACAGCTTGTCAAGAAAATTGACGCTGGGAAACAGCTTAGTTTGGAGCTTTTCTTTGCAGCAAAGACGCACAAGGTAGATTGCCCTTTGCGTGTCATTGTTTCGGAGGCTGGTACTTGGCAGAAGTCGGTTGCCTTGTTTCTGCAAAAAAATTTGAAGCTGTTTCAGATTCACGATCCTTTTCTCGTGAAGGGTTCTGATAATGTCATTTCTTTTCTTAAAGACAACCAGCGCACTAGCTTTATGGCCTGTTCGTTCGATATTAAGGATTTGTATTACTCCTTGCCTCATAATGGACTCCTCTCCTGCATTCGTGACTGCATCGATGTGTTTGGTGCTGTTGCCTTTCAAAATACTGCGGGACTTTCAGTTGAAGGCTTCATGGAGCTCCTTGATATGTATCTGAGGTCGACCTTTGCGACTTGGGAGGGTAACATCTATTTGCAACGGCAAGGGGTATGTATTGGTTCTTGCATTGCCCCCGTGCTTAGCGACTTGTTTTTAGCGAGCCTTGACCGCACCATCTTTGAACGGCTTGGGGAAACCAAAGTTGCAAAGGTCTTCCGGTATGTAGATGATTTTCTGGTTTTGTTAGATGCCGATGCCTTATCCTTTATTTCGTCAATGACCCAAGTTTTAGGCATTTTTAGTGATTGCCTTTCGCCACTTGTTCTGACTCATGAGGTGCCTGAGGCAGGATGCATCCGATTTTTGGATTTGAATTTAACTATTTGTCCTGGTCATGTTTGTTGGAGCTATGAACCCCGTGCTGGAAAACCACTGTTGCCTTTCGAGTCCGCTCACTCAAAAATTGTCAAGCGGGCGATTGCGAGGACTTGCTATACACATGCGCTGCGTAAGTCTTGTTATCATAAAATTAAACATAGCTTTGACAGGCAAACTGAACGCCTCGCAGATGCTGGATTTCCCTCCCACGTGTTAACAACGGTCGCCGAGTCTTTGCTGAAAGACATCAAGAGCAGGCCTATGACAAGTGAAGAAGAGGCCAACAACAGAAAGGGAAGGGAAAGAAGAAAGTTTGTAGTCATTCCCTACATACACGGCTTAGCCCACAACCTAAAACGCATTGCGGGCAGGTGTGACGTCGACGTTTTATTCTCTGCTCCGGACAAGCTGTCCAGGTTGTGCAGAGCTGTTAACCCTTCTTCGAGGGCGGCCACGGCATGCAGTACGAGGCATCGAGATCGCTTCGTCTCGTGTTCTGAGGGGGTGGTTTATTCTCTCCCTCTGACGTGTGGCAAGCGCTACGTTGGCCAGACGGGCCGCTGTCTCAATGACAGGTTAAGAGAGCACGCTTACAGTGTCTCCACCACCGTGTCTGGTCATCTGGGCATACATTGCCGCGACTGTGGTTGCCTACCCGACTTCCAACGGTGTGAGGTTGTTAAGCGTCATAGGGACCAGCTTACTCGGGAAATTCTGGAGGCTGTTGAGATAGCGAGGTTGGGTGCAGCATGTGTAAGCAGTCCTTCAGTGGCCCTTTCAGGCAAAGAGATTAATTTTCTAGTTCCCTGACTTGCTCGTTTTTTTAGCACGTACTCTGTATGGCTGTGTCATGACGCATTTTTTATTGTTTTATTTTTTATTTTATTTTTATTGGTGATGTATCACGTGGGCTGAATTCTTTCTTCTCTTTTGTTCGTGACAACGCAACTATATATTGCGATTTTGCGTTCAATAAACTCAGTTGTAAGTCAGCGCTGCGTCCGTGTCACTTCTTTGTCTGGTCCTCGTCTTTTCGCGCTGTTTTTAATTCCGAAGTCTTCATGCCGGCAATTTTGTTCCGTGTTTATGTCATTTCATGCTCGTATTGGGCGATCTTCATCGCCGAGACTGAAAGAGCAGGTGATACGATCCAGAGTTTTAAAGTGACTTACCTTGCAAAGTCTCCCTCGGAGGCTGTCGAAAGTTTTCCGACCAAGCCGGTGGAGCCATTGTCTTCGTCACTGAAGATTTTCTTTTCCCGTCAGAACGGCAAAAAGCTTCTTCCATTTCACAATGCGGTTTGTGCATTCCACAGCGCAGCATGATGGCATCGCGTTGCCGCCGAGGTCGTGGTATAAAAAAAAAACAAAAAACCGGCCGGGCCGTAAGCGACGGATCCACCGCTATGCCTCGCCCAGTAATGGCGTTTAGTTTCTAGCAGACGACAGAATCGCGCGGGATCATGGGAAGGCAGCGGTCACGTGTCGCGCCCGATCTAATTGAAGCGAGGGGAAAGAAAAACTTTTCATAGGGAAAGGGCATGGGCGAGGAGAAATTTATCTTTCCCATTTCAGACAATGGTTTGCGCTACTTTTCTGTATATACACGAACTCATCTCTGTGACGTCATGGCGCGGTGGTGGCGCGTCGGTCGTACTTCCGGTCTGGGGCTGTGGGCAGAAGTCCCCATGCCAGGCGTGTATTCCTGCGTTGTTTTGAAAGGAACCAGACAAAAACCTGCCTTCTCGTCAAAACGCCGCGACTGGGGCCGTGCCAAAAGTGTCGAGAAAGGTTTGAAGGTCAGTTTTCACGTGCTCGGTTCGTCCGAGAATCTGGATATGTGCCGTGAAAAGGGAAAGGCAGACACCGTCGGACAACGATTGCTTGGGCGGGAAGCACTTTGGGTTGAATTCACGGATACTTGTGGTCATCAGATTTATTTGATTTGTTCCAACATGAACGCCAGAAAACCGTCAAGTTGTGCGGACCACCTGAGGACTACGTTCAGTGCGTCTTCAAGTTCAAACGGCCGCCTGATTGTTCGAACTGTCGTCTGCTCTTTCAAACGTTTCTGCTTGTCGTCTGCTCTCTTAGACGACGCCGGTCCGTAGACCAAATGTTCGCCCGGTACTTGCGATAAGAAGTAAGTGCAGGCCTCAAACGACTTAAATTTGAAGGTTGGTAAGCAGGCTCGATGTAAACAGTAGATACAAGGAGATGTTGATCATTGTTACCGGTGACCATCACCGACTTGTTATGCCTAATTCAGTTGGTCCGATTCTGCTTGCGATTTTCAGTATCGACGTCGACCATCTCAGCTACGGTTCACGCTTTTGCAGCCCGAGCGGCGTCGCGACTGAAAATTCCGAGCGAAATCTCATCGTGCGAATCAGGCTTTAGCGTACATTCTGCGGCATCCACGCGGAATGAATCGCCACATGTCACATTATTCACGCGAAGTTTTGCGGTGTAACGAGCCTCGGTAATTTCGCTGACGCCGCTCAAGATAGTCAGACATCGCCAGGAAGACGTAGAACCAACAATTCGAACACGAAAAAGGGCAGGGGGACTCACACTGACGCCGACAACATCGCATTTCAATGGTTTGTTTATGGGCGACGGCGAGCTTGTTGCCCACACCCCCATCGCGCATGCGCGGCGCCGGTGGCGTCCGCTAGGGGCGCTCCGGGCGCTCCGGTTTGTTTGTAAACATGAGTTGGTGTATAGGGGCCTTAGTACAACCAACCCAAAAATGCCCATGGGCCGGAGCGATCGAGGTGCGCCATGTACAATGAAGCTTGTCCCCTCGCCCTCCCAAAGGCGCCTTTTGTTTCCAGTGTTCCCCACAAAAATCCTCAAACAAAAGGGGTGGTTTTACGGAAGTAAAGTTGTGCCACACTGAAGCGCAACGCAGACCGGGAGACGACCTACGACAACAATGCAGACTTGAGTGTCAAAGAAAATAACAAATAAAAGAAATGAGAAGCTGGACAAAAAGAAGACAATTTTGTTTTGCTGTTGTATATTTGACACCGCTACGGCAAAACGTCCAGGTTTTCTTTTGTTTATTTTTCTATTTGTCGTCAGTCGCAGCTCTCACTGTGTATAGCCTCGTCCCACTAGAGCGACAAACACCGATTTTCGTCCGACGACACCACAAAGTTCCGTGTCGCCGATGCTGTCCCACTGCAACGACCAACACCCGCGACAATCGCCGACAAGCGCCGACAAACGATCGACGACGGACGAGTTCTTGTCTGTCGTTGGACTTGAAGCGCAGCAAGCAGTCCCACCGAGGAACATCTCTCGGAGACAAACTTATCCTCCTCGCCCGCTTGTGCCTTCTGTTGCCTCCCTTCCCACCCTTCTACCCTTCCTCCCGTTCCTCCCGTGGCTCGCTCCGCCGCTCGACCTACAGAGAAGCCCTTGGCGGCCACTCCTCGTTCCCGCAGTTCCGGTCCCTCGATTGCTCGTAGTGGTCGCGGGCGCGGCTCGCTTGCTGGCGCCGGGCGGTCGTGTTGCGAAAGGGAATTTGCTGTGGCTGGTTTTGCTCGCGAAAACTTGGTGCGCGAGGTGGTGCTTCAAGACGCCGAGGTCTACGCCCCTGCATCAGGATGGATACACTCGATGTTCGAGGACTGACCAAAGTAAGACGGCTCACCACGAAGTAGGACACGACGTTCCGCGGCAAGCCATTCCGGCAGACGAGAGACTTGTCATCATGTTCTGTGATAATCGGGATGCCGTATTGTCCACCAAAAAACGCCTGCCCTCGATCATTCGGATATGAAGTTATAAACATCCTCAAAATCGGCGTGAAATTCCGTGGCGCTCACCTAGAATTCCTCGAACGACCCAGAAAAAGGAACGATTCGGGTATTCTAGTTCGGAAAAAGTTTGGTGTCGATTGTCACGACTGTTTGCGGAAAGTCGCCAACGGCAAATGAAGACAAGCGGAAGCTTTAATCAAGAAATAAAGTAATCGTCTCCACTTTCACCGTGTTTGTCGGCGCGTTTTATGCCCAAAGAGCAAAACACGAAAACCGCGTCGCCAGACTCAGTTTGTCTGTGTATTTTGAAGTGTTTTGTTGACAACTCCAGTCCCACTAGGAAACAAGTTTCCTTGTCCCCGTGTTCTGCGTCGTGTCCGCCAGGTGGGACGGCGGACTCCGACAAACAGGCTGTCTGTCGGTGTCGTCTGTCGCTCGTTGTCGTGTGTCGCTGTCGTTTGTTGCTGTCTGTCGCTCTAGTGGGACGCGGCTATTATTGCTCTCGCTAACACTGTCTGTAAGCGAACATTGATAAGCAGAGAACATGACAGGAAACGAACTAAAAGCTGGATGACCTCTCAAAATCCCAACAAAGCGCCCCCCAACGTTGAGTGCCTTTCTGAACGCAACCTACTTGAAGGAGATGCGACCACTGCCGTGGCTATTATGTGGGCTCTCTTTGTTATCCATTCACTCATTTCCGTATCCCAAGTTCGTTTATAGTGAACTCCACATATAGGGAATATGGATTGTAGTTAAACGATGCGCTCAGGAAGTGATATTTAGCGATGTCACTATAGCTAAAGCGACCTCTTTATTTCTGTCCCAAAAATATTTTGTAACATGTATCATTGATATTGCCACGCGCGTTGCCGAGCGAGCGTGTGGCCGAATGATTGCCGCGCTTGGCTCTCGCGCAAAGCCTCCGGGTTCGATTCCAGGGAGCGGACTCCTCTTTTGTTCATTCTTTCAACTTGACATTCTCGTGAGTTCGAGAACCTTGTCGTGTGATCGAGTTACGAATGCTCTACGCGCTGAACGTTCTACGCCGAATGTTCCAGAAACCCACGCGGGTACAAAAGGTGCTTCGCGTGGCGTTCCGGAGTCAGTCTCGTCCCAGCGCTCGATCCTGCTGTTTCGCCGACATCGACGCCTGCGACGCTAGCCTTTCTCTGTTTTGTTTTGAGCACAAGTTCGCGCTATTTAAGATTTAGTTTCTTCAGTTATTCGCCGCCTCATCATTTGTCATTCATGACAATATCCTGCTCCTTATAGTTGGACTGCATAAAATAGCCCTACGATGTCTTATTTTTTTGCCGTTTTGTGTTGTTACGTGCTAATAAACCATTCTGGTAAACTAGATTTGTGCAACTGTATAATTGTCGTTGTCACTGACGTCTATACAAATTACGCAATGCGGAAGTATCTTCAAAAGCAATTGAATTACATTTCTAAGTATTTGTACTCTACTCAAGATACTTTACAGTGAAAGTAACTTGAGTAGTATTTTAGATACTTTATGAAGCAGGTATTTAGTAACTTAACTTAAATACTTTTATCGAGTATTTTGTCCAACACTGCAATGGATTTTTCTGTAATTTTGACTACCTCATCGCTCAAGCACGTCGTGGTGCCGAATGTGGCATTCACTGGCAGCCATAGTTTACAGTCCGTTTCTGCTCAGCTCGACCTAACGATTAGCTTCCACAACGCTACTGCAACGTGCATTGCATACCACCAA
This sequence comes from Ixodes ricinus, assembly GCA_037355805.1. NCBI lineage: Eukaryota > Metazoa > Arthropoda > Arachnida > Ixodida > Ixodidae > Ixodes > Ixodes ricinus. Next base: position 42,892 of record JAZHYW010005382.1, read on the forward strand.
GGTTGTAGTTCTTCTTCCTAGATAAGTTGGGGGTCGTTCTGAGCTGCACTGAGCCTGCGTTCATCTTGGCGAACTCGCTTTTGGGCCGTCAACTTTCTGAATATGTATCAACATTTGCAACAGATGTTTGATATCCACGAAGCAAAGCAGTAAAACAGCCATAGCATCTCACCTGACTGATTGGAACTGCTCTTGCGACTAGGCCACTTATACGTTTTCCGCTACCGCGGAACGAACTTTTGCGTCACACGATGGCCATTCAGCTGATAACAAGGGTTGCCATCATGCTCGAGCCGATAGTTTCGGTTTCACCTTAGACCCAGAAACAAAGCTTCGAGATAAGATATCTACAAAACTACACAAGGCATCGAAAATACACAAAATACATTTTAGTAATTTAGGGACGCCTCCTTTCCCAAAAAACAGTCCTAACCATAAAATCGATGACATGTGTCTGAGTTACCCTTTAAAATGCTAAGTAGCCACCGGTTAGCGTACAATATGTGGCATGCTGTATTTTAATAATGCTAACAGAAGATGGCGCGGTGTGTGTGTTGTTTTTTGTGCAGCATTTCTCTGCAGGCTTCAAAAAATATACTTCGCAGAGATGGCTGGCTGGCTGCACTATGTTGTTGTGTGTGGCCCCTTTGTTTTCTCGTGTTTCTGCAGGCATAAAAATTGATGTGCGTCGTTGTTGTTTGTCCAACCATTGGGGACAGACAATCTGGTTTTTAGTTCCTTAGTTTGTCTTTGTATACAGTATTTTTTACTACTATATGGGGTTTTATGTTTGATCTTTCATGATCAAGTAGTTTTCGTCCTCTGAGACTTTCATTTTTGTCTGGCATGCTGGATAATCTAGGGCCGTGGAAAGGGGGAGGGGGGGTGCTGTCTCCTTGTCAGGCATACCGATGCCTTCTGTGGCGGCCTCCAGACAACTGTATTCCTCGACGGTTGTCTAAATAATCTTTGATTGATTGATTGATTGACTGATTGATTGATTGATTGATTGATTGATTGATTGACTGATTGCTGATTGATTGATTGATTGATTGATTGATTGATGAATAGTTCTGAGATAATGTGCACTGGGCGGTGACGATTTCATGATGCGATCTGAAATTTGCGGCTTTTTATCAAAACTGCTCTGCATATTTATCTGCACTACGCTGAGCCAGAGTGATCACACTTTAGACCTTCCTGAAAAGGGCTTCTGGCTGGTTACATTTTCAGTGCACGCTCGTGTGAATGGCGCGTGATTTGCCGCTTTGCGAAGCGAGGTAATATGCGCGTGCTGGAGCTGAGCATATCACATGCTGCACGTATGTTGGCATGGTGTGCTTCCGGACAATGTTCAGTCGACTTTGGCAGGTCGAGCTGTGGCGCACGAGCGCTTGAGCACATTGAGTGCCGATCAAAGCCTTGCACGCGCATTTCCGCTTCTGAAGTAACTCTACGAGAGTATAGTGTGGCAACACTGGCGTGTTGAATCGCAACCCGACGCTGATCCGCCGTCCTTTTTCACTCGTCAACTGCGCCGAAACCTGTATTGCTTCTTTAAAGGGATGGTGAACCGGAAATATGGATTTCTGCAGTAAACAATGCAGTGAGATGTAGGTGGGACGCTACAAATCCCTACAACACTACTCGTCCCCGAAGGCGATATCTCACGTGGGCGGCCGCATTTCTGAGAAAAAAGAAGTCGAGATTGGAACAAGGCCGTAGCATGACGACGCGATGTCAAGATATCTCAGTTTGCTCCTCTCCTCTGCTTGCGCTCCTCGCGGCGAGGCGGCGAGGCGGCAGACGTCGAGGCCGTTCCCCTCCGTCTCGGGAGAAACTCTGACGTCAACAAACCTGTCAAATGCGCCTCCCTTTTCTTGAAAAAATGCGGGTCATCCGTTTGAGATATCGCTGTATGAGTGATGTTTTGGTGTTTGTAGTATCCCGTTGCACGCTTTGCACGGCGTGTTTTGTTGAATCCAAATTTCGGGTTCAGCATCCCTTAGTAAATAAAAACAGAAAGAATAAACATAAGGACGGACAAAACAGCACCTCTTTCGACTTTCAGCACAAATAGTTTTATTAGGCAACTGGCACCCGGCCCAGGAGACCCAGAGACGGAAAGGGGGAGGACGAAAAGCGGGAACATGGAAAGGTAAGGGGGTGGTAGGGGAGAGGATAAAGGCGACTCAGACAGGAAAATTACTCGCGGGGTAGAAATAAAGGCCAGGAGAGGTGCCGCAAAGAAGCGACGCCGCTTGAAACGACATCGCCGGACGGACGACCTAGGCCAGCAGGGTTTTCGTCGAGGCCATCAACTGCGGAGCGAAGGTAGGCCGCGTCCTTCGTAGAAAGAGGAAGAGAGGGCGCCGAGATGTTTCTGGGATGCGGCTTATCGCGCAGGGACTCACTATCTCTCGGCCGTAGCGACTCGGTTAGAGGCTAGGATTCTTGCCGAAGAGAATCCAGGGCGACATGAGGAGCAGGCCCCACTGTGGACGGCAATTGGGTGTTGTGACTCTCCCATTGACCTCCCTCTCATGTTCACGAAGCCCGTCGTTAACGCAGCGCCCTGTCTAGCCGATATACTTCGCGCCACAAGACAAAGGTATGGTGTAGACGGGCCCCGACGAACAGAAACGAAGCACTCCAGTGCTCTCTGAGCATCCAGACTGAGAGGGCGGGGGCTCATGTTGCGAGGACGAACAGAACTCGCTTACACTGGCGCGAAAATACGATATCGACGTCGTACCTTCTGGCGGACTGCCCTGGGGTGGTGTGAAGTGTTGTGGTAATACGGCGTGACCGAAAACTATTTTGGGCGGGGTGGCTTTTGGCGGTCGAGGAATAGCTTGAGATTAAGGCCTTTCAGGTGGTTGAAATGAGGTCACGCGTGTAACCGGCTCTTCGGTTGCGATTGATTCGGTTGCTAGGGCTTGCATGGGAAAGGTGGGGGCAGATTTCGTGCAGGAAGAGGAGATTAAGGCTATTCAAAATGCCCGACTTTACATTCTTTTGAGTGGTGGCTCGTGAAGGGGAGTACCGGCATCTGGGATCGCTGCTGAAGCTCCAGCAAAGGCTCACTCTGTCGCCCGCAGTTGATGGCCTGACGGAAACCCCGCGGGCCTAGGGTCGTCCGTCCGGTGATGCTCGTTTCAAGCGGCTTCGCTTCAGGCGGCTCTCTCCTGGCTTTCTTCTTACCCGCGAGAGAATTTTCCTGTCTGAGTCGCGTTTATCCTCTCCCTACTACCCTCACCTTTCCCTGTTCCCGCTTTTCGTCCTCCACCTTTCCGTCTCCTGGGTCTCCTGGGCCGGGTGCTCGGTGCCTAATAAAATCTATTTGTGTTGAAAGTCAAAAGAGGTGCTGTTTTGTCCGTCCCTATGTTTATTCTTTCTGTTTTCATTTAACTTCACCAACGCGCTCACGTCGAACTAATTCTTAAGTAATCGCGTTCGCAACCGTTTTGCGAATGCGGTTCAGCCGCTCAGTGTGAATGCGACCTAATCTGGCTCAGTGTGCCCGTGTAATAGCTGAGTATTACAGGTGATTTCTTAATTAAGGTTACAGGTGATTTTCTTAATTGCTCGGGATTTTCTAATGAAGGTTACGTTGAATTTCCTATTTAATGGGAAAATAGGGTCCTTTCCTTATAGATGACGCCATTCAGCTCCATGTATTTGTGGGCTTCATCGACCGTCAATTTCTCATTGAAAAATTCCGAAAATCGCTTGTAACTTTTGAATTAAATAACGACAACTTGTCAAACTTTGGCACCAGGTTCGGGCCTCTAGCGCTACATTTGGGAAGAGACTGAGGGACTGAGCTTTCGGTGATACGTTCTTTATTTTTGCAGCAAAAAAAGTAAACAAAAACATTAACAGTGCATTATTTTGTGTGTGTGTGTGCGCGTGGCAGGGCTGGGCAGTACACTCTAAAAAAGGGTATCACCTTACACCTTTTTGTCCCATATATGCACCTCAAAATTGTAGGTTGACGTACAGCGCCCTATATAGTTGAACAAACGGCCCCAAATTTTACGAGGTACTTGATAGCGGTGTGATATAACTGTTTAAATACCTAAGTACGTATTTAGACCGCAGAAAGAAAACACTGAGGTTTTTCAGTAGGGCCAAGAAAACACTCGATTTTGTCTTTTTGCAGTCAGTAACATGTACGTTAACTATTTGAATAAGTTGTACCACACGGCTATCAAGCCTCTCGTGAAAGTTAGTTCCGTCAGATCGACGTCGATGCGCTGTACGTCGAACTGAAGTTTTGGGGTGTATTATATGGGACAAAGGGTGTAAGAATACACCCTTTTTAGAGTGTATCGTGATACAAATGTATCGCTATAGTATCTTAGAGATGCTTTGGAGTATCTGTATCTCTGTATCGAGCTACATTTGAACAAACGTATTTGTATCTCAGTAGTGAAATACATTTATAATGTATCGCTTGTATCGCGATACTTTCCAGACTTGAGGTATCTTGGATAGAAATTACAGAGAAGATGCAAGCGAGCTGGTGAACTTTCAACATTGTAAAACCCGAGACTTAGGACAGAAGAGAAGAACAAAAAGGGGACAACACAGACACAGGTCTCAAACTCAGCTGAACATTTATTCCCCCAGCCTCGCCTATAAGAACAATAAACCTCCATCCCTCAGGCGCATGACGTCACACTGTCAAACACTTTCTCACTCCACCCTTTCCACAACTCCCTCCGCAGTTCGCAAACAAAAAAAAAGACATCTCAGACCCAGACTGAATCACTTCACCCCACCCTCAACCTTGACGCCGACACCAGGCAGGAAGTAACAACCGCTCCACAGATCGCTGACCGAAACTAAGTTCATAAATTTAAACCTTGAGAACTTCGGTGAAACTCGACAAAGTCATGTGAGCCCCAGAGGCCGCATTTCCTAACCCTCCCCTCCCAACCCCCTCTCTCTCTCTCTCTCTCTCTCTCTCTCTCTCTTACTTTCTAAAAAAATCATTAAGTATACTTCTGAAGAGCCTGAAAACAGCTGCGTACAAACATATACTTCCAAAAACAAAAATAAAACCAGGAAACAATGGCTTGCACAAACAAAACACACTCAAAGGCTTAAAAATCTCTGTCGTCGCCTCGTTCATAAAAGTTGACGAGTTACTAATACAGTTGGTGTGTGCTGTTTATTTTAATAGTTTTGATAAGGATTCTTTTAGCTGCATCACTCTCCTTCACTAACAATCGGTGACTTATTCCGCAGCGGCTTGCAGTCGTCGCATTCACCTACGTGTCTTGCAATCTCCGAATTCTGCGAGTTGGATGCCACTGCTCTCTTGCGCTCAGTAATGCGGTCATTAATACATCGCTTTGTTTGACGCACAAACGTCCCTCCGAACGTAAGCGGAATACTGTAAACAACCTCTCCCTCACAATCCACCTCTCCTGCCCTGTGCTTCTTTGCACATCCCACATTCACCCTCGTAAAAGGCACCAACTTACTTAACTTAAAATCCGATTTCAAAACTACCGAAACACCCGAAACGATGTGCCACTGCTTTCAAATTATGAGAAACCGCATGAAAAAAATGAAAGTCGCTTCCAATCGCCTGTAACGCCGAATTAGAGCGCAGCTTTTGAGGAGGAGGATGGAAGGGTACTGAGGGGAGCGTATACCCGTCCGTCCCTCCTCCTCACCTCGTCATCCTGCCTGCTACTCCTCCTCCCCTCCTCCCTCCTCCTCCTCCCCTGTTCCTCGTTCACCTCGTCCTCCTCCCCTCATCCTTCAACCTCCTGCCCTTGTGTCCTCCTCCCCCGTGACCCCCATGACGGCACGGGGGTCACGTGCCTTGCGAGGGGTCACGTGACTTGACAGGGGGTCACGTGACCTCAGGAGGGTGACATGACCTCAAGGGGTCACGTGACCTCAGGAGGGTGACATGACCTCAGGGGGTCATGTGACGTCACAGGTGTCATGACGCAGACATGTGGCAAACCACTCAAAAAGGTAGTTAGCAGTTACTGAGTATCTACGACCAAAGTGAATTAGAGTAGAGTAGAAATTACGCAGTTATGTAATAGTAATTGAGTGAACTACTAACTACTGTAAAAAGTAGCGAGTTACCTTAGTTAACAGTTACTTCTTTATATTTTTGTACACAGCAAAATGAACAGCAGTTTTGATCCATGAAAAACCTGCGAGCCTAAAATAAATGCAGCCATTTCATGGCTTGCATTTTCACCAAATAATTTGTTCGCTCGCAGAAGCGATTGATCTCAAAGTTCTTGATGGAAAGTTTTCCCTTTCCTTCTAAAGACGTCCCCAGCCAAGCTAAACATGACGTTGCACCGACGCGCTGGATGGAACGGCATGTTGAACTTGAGAGTGTCGGCATCTTAGGTGTCCATGTTGCAACATGTGAGGTTTGCCTCGGTAGAGGTCTTTATAAGAAACTCACATCCCGTTTTCTTTTTCTTTTGGCAAGTTGAGATTGTTATGACTGGCCCCTCTTTATTCCGACGACGTTCTGAGAGTACGCTGAGCGAGTCCACCCGACCGTCAAAAGTTCAGAACCTCGCGTCACGACGATGAGATCATCCGGACGACTGCGCGTCTCGTTGCAGAGTAGCTAGCGCTGCGCTACTGAAAGAAAAGAATTGTTTTGGTTTAACAGAAGATGAACCAGCGCATACTTCCGCCGCTGACGCCGGGTCCAAACAAAGGACTCCAAGAGTAACTCGCAATCCCTCTGCCGGCGACTACGGTATTCTGATGCGCCTGACATGCCTGACAAGTAAATCGTTTTTAACAAAGAGGAGGTCTCCTGGCATGGAAGGTCGGAAGGACGCGAAGGATTACGTGACTACCATCATCGCTCGTACCGTTGCAGCTGGAAGCTGGAACGTGCTCCCATGAATGGATTATCCGTGCCAGGGTTTGTGCGCGGGAAGTCCGGCTTTGCAAAGGCGTATGCGCTGACGACGAGGTGATTATGGGAACAGCTAGGCGCCCAGCTGCAGAGGCCATTCAGTGGCATCTCTCATGGAACCCCCAAACCGCTTGAGGCAGAACTTACTAAAGGCAGACAACATGAAAACAAAAACAACCCTCGGAGTGTCCCCGTCTTTCGCGGTTGCAGCCGGAGGCGCGCGCCTGCGTGCATTACCGGATTAGGCATCAATACCCGACCATGGCTTGTTAAGCATGTCTTCCTGCGTTCGTGCGCGCCGGTGTTATTCTTTAGCTGCTCGTCGCCACCTTGGCCCAAGGACGCCTGTGATGCAGTCTCTACGGCTGCCGAGTGTAAGTCCGTGGGAACGGAATCCCTTGTTCGGGAATGCCAGCTCATCTGCCGGCGTCTTATTCATTTCTGCTCTCAAACTTTCGTGATGAGAAAAATTAGCACTAGATTTCGAAGTAGTTAGTAATTCGAGTAGAAGTTTGAAAGAAGCAGTTAAATGAAACTACTAATTACCCAAATCAGTTGCAATTGAAAGTTGCAAGTTACTCGGAAAAGTAGTTAAACTACCGTAGTTTGAGTAGAGTAGTTGAACTACGTCCAAGTCCTGCGTCAGGGGTCAGCCGTGACCTCAGCAGGGGGGTCACGTGACCTCGGGAGAGGGGGGTCACGTGACTCACGGTTACGCCGACGGCGACGGCGACGCTGCTCAGCCGGAATCGTATGCCTAAGAGCTGCGCTCTAAAAAGATGTACCACTGCCACACATTATCCAGCTGTTTTTTCTTTTGTTCCTCACCAGTGATTCGATCTGTAAGCCTCAAACAAACTCTTACCTCTAGTTCTGATGGCCAACCTGCCATCTTTAATCTTAAATGCTGACTCATCAGCGCTGATTGTAAACGATGAGCACATGACTTTCTCAGGGCGTTGTGCAACACCGACATGACTCCTCTGCAAACCGGCAAAAGGTTTCGGCAGAGGCCTTCCGTAATCCCAGCACAGGCCACCCTCTTGGAGTCATCTTAGATCGAGAAACTGTTAGTTTCCAATGCTTGGCCCTTCCATTGAAAACTTTAACTCGGGCATTGAGTCCTTTAAACACTTTAAAATTTTTTGCTTCCGACAAGTCATCGAAAGTGCAGATCAAAATAGAATCAACAAACCTTTTGACAATCGCAGTTTTCCTCTGCACCCCACTTATAAACTTCTCAACCTCTCGATCGAGAGTCCTCAAATTAATTTCGGACAAAACCTGGAGCAATCACCGAACCGATACAAATACCCTCTTTTTGTACCTACTCACATCCTTCATACCCCACCGTGGTTGAGCTCAAGTACCTCTTCAACAATTCAACCAAACTTCCTACGTCAATGCCCCTTTGAAGATAAGTATTAAGGATAAAAACATCTGTTTGGTGCAAGTTGCTTCGGAATTTATATTAACGCGCCCTATAACATGATCCATCTCAGTCGCCAACATAAAAAAAGACACTGGTTTAAGAGAAGGTTACTTGCAGAATAACAAAATCAGCTCCTCTCACAAAGCCCTCCAATCTTTTCAGTTTAGGGAGCGAACGCTGTAAAGAAGTTTATCGGAAAAAAATAACAGCTCTGTTGTCCAATTTTCCCACACTATGGGATGGGCGATTCAGAAGCATATAAGACGACAGTTTGAGATGCACCCTCTCGGCAAAACAGGCATGCCAAGCATGGTACGCAGTCTTTTTTGTTCTGTAACTATGTGGTTCAACGGGGTGTCTTTTTTTAAAGCGGCATCACTGATAAGTAACGTGTTCGAGGTAAGAATAGTGCATAAAATGGCACAACAGTAGAAACACAAGCACAAATTACCATTCACATTCGCCACGACCTACACCCTTCTTACGTAGCACCGTTCGGGAACAAATGTCTTTCTATAAGTGTCTGTATCTGTATTTTGGAATACTTTTTTCGTCATGTCTGCAGAAGTATCTCAGGGATATCCCGTTGCATAAAAGACAAATGTATCTCAGTATTTTCATTCCCGAATACTTTTTGGAGCATCTCGCCCAGCCCTGGTGTGTGTGTGTGTGGGGGGGGGGGGGAGTATTCTGCAGACCGGCTTTTGATCGAAGACACGCCCGTAAACAAACTCACACCTCGCTCAAGCTCGAACTCGTGTTTTTGGAATGCTTAGAAGCTCGCTGACTATACCCACCTGCGTTACAAGGTGAGTTACGTGTCACTATTTGGATCTCATGCTCATTTCAATCGACCGTATTTCCCGGCGTCCGGGAAAAAAACATGTTTAAAAGTAAAAAAATAAACATTTGCGTGGACTATGTTCAGGTGCGCACAATACAAGGATTTTTGCTCTAGATCGTTTATTCTGACGAGACGTGCGAAACGTTGTGAATGACGAAGTGTGTTAGTGACGATTCATGTATGTATGACAAAAAGTTCTATTCTTAAATAATAGAGCAAGCATTCGTCAAGGTCTGGGAATGAGAAGTTTTACGTGCGAACTAGGCAGTAGATGTGGATGGCTTATACACCGGGTGTGGACTGTGGCCCTGACAAATTGGTACACGAGCGACCTCAAAGCACTGGGGCCGCCCAACGCACCCAGGGGTGCGTACGATGGCGCCAGCTGGCGTCTAAAATCGACAGCAACGACCGCCTCCTTTCTCTTTCTCGGGATCGCGTGAGAGAGGAAACGGTCGACGCCGACGGCGTGGGTCCTGCCGTTCACTTGTTGTCGTGCGCCCGACTAGCGATGTCGACCCTCCGTCCTGGCTCCCCGTTTCCGCCTGCTCATCCGTTGGCGCCGGTCTCCGCGATAGTAGAGTCCCGCAGCTCAGATTGACTCGGCGCATTTTGCTTTCGTCGCATAGTGTATATTTTGATTCGTGCTCGTTTATTTCACCGTCAGTTTTCGTCCTCTGGAACTTCGTTTGGCGCCTTTTAGATAGAAGTGCGTCTTATTGTACGAAAAGTGTCCACTTTCAGAGCCTACAGCAGTTCATCTTGTGCACCGGTGCTGGTTGTTGTGAAAGGTTTGAGTTGTGTATTTTTTGTTTGTTTGTCGATCTCTCCGCATCACGTGCACTGGATACCAACGAGGTGGCGATGGGTGACATACGACAACGTCCGTGCTGCTCCGCCTGCGTTTGTGGCTATGTGGTGCTAGTGATACTGCACGCCGCCGGAATTGGAATAGCCTATGAAGGTAAGCCGAAAACGACGCCTTGACTCTTTGGCAACAAAAGACCTCGGTCTCCGAACAGCTCGAGAGAGTAGGACAGTCGGCTTAAAGGTGAATGCAAATACTTTACTAGGAAAATAAATTCTACTCCGCTCATATAGATTACACAACGCGCCAACATTTAAAAAAAAGAATGCTTTTTTTATTCTTTTTGGTGAGGCTGATTTACTTTTGTGAAAACGCATGCGTATCGCGCTGTCCACGCTGTTCCGCTTTCGCGCTTCGCCGATGAAGAGTGGTGCCGCCGACGCACGGAGATACCTGATTTGTCGAGACGGTAGAGACGGCTGACTCCGCTACTTCGAGGGCTGTCCACGACGATAGATGGCGACAGCCACCTGTCCGAGTTTAAAGGAGTAAACCTTGAGGCTGCGCTCGTCCAGCAATTCCTACTATCACGTGGTAACAACGTTACGCGTTTGCGCGGAGCCGCCTTGGAACTATACCATCCCGGGGGATGGGGAGCTTTTGCTCGGGCTTCACAAACAGGCGTGGGAATTGTCGGTCTTTTATTCGCGTGTCTGGCAACTTAACAGATTTTGCTCAGCGGGATGCCGGTGGTGGAATCGGGATCGCCTAACTTGCGGCTTGCGCTGTTGCGCGTGCCGTCCGAGGCGCCCAATGGAGTCTTCGATGTGCATCAATGCCGTCCTCAAGCCGCTCCTCATACAACTGGGTTTGGATTTCACGTCTTTTGTGACGCATCCACCCATTCAATTCGCTTTTTTTATGAATCACGAAGCAGTTTTTTTGTTTTCTGCATCTAACAGCGCGACTGCCATAATCGCGTATCGCCGTTCCATGTACGCCTACAACACTGGTATCTCTTTCGGCTCCCCACCGTTCGTGTGAATACTAGTGTCGGGGAGGAAGTCCCGCGGATTTCACCGATTAGTGACGTCACGCACGTCCCTCCCAGAAAAGCGTCCCCGTGCGAATACCCTTTAATGGCTGCTAGCTGGCTGTTCGTTAAGACATTAAAAAAAATTGGTGTGTATGTTATGATAGTTTCTTGCAACTCCTCAATACGGAGCGCAAGTTCGTCTGCTTCTTGCACAGGGGTTGCGGTGATGTCAGAGCGTCAAGCTCTTATTGTTGGCTGGTTGAAAAAAGAAAATAGTGGGTAGACCTCGACGCATATAACATTCAGGTCTACCCCCTATCCTTCCAATCAAGGCCAATCAGAGCTCGGCGTCGTTCTGACGTCATTGCAACCCTGCGCAAGAAGCAGTACGGCTTGCTCTCTGCATAGTCACTTGCAGTTTAAGAACGGAGCGTGGCTAGTCGCACACATCTTATTATCACACCTAAGTCAATCAGACAGCGGAATATGAGAAGCATTTTCATAATAAACCACGCCCTGTGTTTCTTAAGCTGTCAGTCACCAAAGCGCCTGCTAAACTAATCAACACAAACGGCTGTAAAACAAATTAAAAAAATTTAGGCGCTGTTTTACAGTTTGTTTTTTTTAATGCATGAACAGCTGTTTAACGGTAGCCCCCAATCCCAATATTTTGTCCGTCCGTCCGTGGATTTTCCGCTAAATTCAGTGGGGAAAGTGCGTCACGCAGGTGACGTCATGATTGGCGAAATTGACGTCACATGACCTATACACGAATTCAGTTACCCGCTAAATTTAGCGGGAGAGTTCGCGTCTTGTGACCGAGACACCAATGCAGTTTTCCCGCCATATTTAGCGGGGCAAATCTGTGATCACGTGACCTGATGTTACGTGATCTATACAACCATTCAATTTCCCTACTGAATTTTGAGGGAAAATATACGTCAGCTGACACACCAATTCCCTCACTGATTCCTATAATGCATAAAATGCATTATAGGACTTTGAGAGAGAATATATCGCTGCCAATATTTTTTTTGTTTGTGCAGTGGCTGCAGTTAGTTTGGATTGTCCAGGCCCTATAGTAGACTTTCCGGTTAAAACCGTCAAGCACTAGTTAACATTATGCACCAAAAAACGTCCGCCGATCTTTTTTACAAAAGAAACAAAAACAGTAAAATATACGGCCCACTGATCCCCCTACCGCAGTACTAAATCTACGTAACTCAACCAAGTAGTAAACATAATATCTTTTTTTCTGATCATTTTTAAAACTTTTATTCATTTTGTTCCTACAAGTCGTCCTTTGGGTGATTAGATGGATCGCGCCTTGTCAGCCAGAGTTCTAACTACTTCTCTGTCCTATTATCTGAAACCACAAAAGTACAAATAACGTTCAAACAAACTGAAATACACCACTTAAGCGTTCTAATGTGTGCACGGAAGTTTATGCATAGAGGTTATTGAAGTTCTTACAACGGATTAGCCACTGACACCGCTGTTCAGTGTTTGACTTAGCTGAACTCTCTGATGGTGACACACACAGAGACTTTACGTGCAAACTTCAGTTTTAGCAAATAAACCACTTTCTTTTTTTTTTTGGTTCAGGAGTGATCGCTTTAGTGCGTAACATAATATGGTGAACTGTCTGCAAACGAACAGAGCAAATTAAGAGAAAAAAATGAGCCGAACTCAATGCTGCCGCTACGCTGAATCTCGTAGAAATCCGTGAGCATTTCGCGCAGCGGTTAGGTACAACAAAGCGTGGTGAATGCAGCCTCTCAGCACTTTTCCGCGGGATGAACATTCCCGGAACCCCTCTCCCCCTGGTGCAAGCGGATCACTTCACTTAGCGTGTGCATGAAGGACGTGCGAACGATGTGTAAAACGACAGAGCCATTATGTTGTTTGTATTCGTTCACCGCCAACGTACTTTTAATTCTGCGGCGGATAGGTCGTGCACATGGGCGGCCTGAATGCAACATGAGGTACGCCACATATGCCGCCGTTTCAATGCTGCATAATACAGTCTGCCGCGGGAGTTAATAGCTCCACGCGAGCTGCGTTTTTTCCGGGGCGCCTGACTGGTGGCTTGCGATAGAACTAGAGATGACGTCAGGTGCTGTCCATATCGGAGTGGACGGGGAAGCCGTCTCAATTCAAAGGAACGCGTTCGTTATCATCACGCCTGCAGGGTGAGCGCAGTTCGACTGAAAAATCGGAGATGATTCTGCGGAATCATCTCCCATTTTCATTCGAACTACGCTTACCCGCAGGCGGATGATAACAACGGTTCCTTTGAAGTGAGACGGCTTCCCGCGTCCACTCCGCATGGACTCGCCCTGACGTCATCTCTAGTTCTATCGCAGCACCAGTCAAGCGCCCGTCGAAAATACGCGCTCGCGTGGAGCTTACTCCCGCGGCGACTGTACATCGCGGCTAGAGATGAAATCTATAATGGTGCCGTTTCGCGACGTGGCTTCGTTAGTGTCCGTGCATATAGCGTCAGTACATATATACTGAGACCACTGGTTGTGTCCGCCTCTAACGGTAACGTTGAAGTCCCCCATCGCCATGAGCGTCATCGTATGGTATCCACTACATCAGTCGGGCTGACAGGCATCTGTTGGGAAGCATCTATAACATCGATTTTGGCAGTTATATATAACAAAGCGTTGCGAGGCCCGGTGACATGTTAAGAGGACTGCGCGTCAAGAACGGCGTGGAAGGCGTGGCAGGTCGAAGAACGGAATCTCCGCCCGTGGGCGTCCACAGGCCTTCAAGGCCGGCGGCAGGAGCTACCGATGGCGTCAAAAGCGCGCACCCGAAACCCGCCCGCCTTCTGTCGGCGCTTGCAGAAGGTGCTTCCTAGCCAGTTTCCCCAGCCAGAGCGGCTGTGGCGTCATTCCGTGGTGACGTTGCAAACTTTGGTTAGTCCAAACCAGTCCAAGGTCAGCGCATTTACAAGGACACGAATGCTAACACATTAAGCACTCATGAGCCATTCCACTCTGTGAAGGTGGATGACCAGAAGAGCTGTTTAGCACAAGACACAGACCCGCCCCGAGGAGCCGGAGAAAACTGAGACACGCGCGACGGGACCGCCACTTGGCGGAAAGTAGAACAATCGAGGCGGGTCCGCCACCCCGGGAGAGCGGAAGGAAAGGAAACTATGCACGCGAGCGGCTTCGAACGACCACAAAGAGAGGGCGGTGCGAGCGTAGGCGCTAGCCTACGCGGGACGCACAGCGGCAACATCTTTGAGAAACCTCTATTATCTACATGCAAGTCTACTGATCTTGAAAATGGTGCCTATTGATAACTCATCTACTAAATAGACCTATTGATAAATTACCCAAGCATCAAGGAGAATGCAGAAAATGGTGTTCCATGTGCCGCACGTGAAGGCGTCTGCAGCAGTAACTGTTCTAAAGCAAAAGCGTAAAACAAGTGGCATTTTGCACGCGAGTTCGTCAACGCTTTATTTTGGTTAATTACTTCGATTTTATTTTTATACGGGGAAGCCGTGCGCGTGCGGCGGTGCGAGCATAGTTTTTTGGTGACGCACGCGAAATATCCGCGGAACCCTAGCCATAAGCAGCTTCGCTGTCAAAGAAATACAAAAAGAGAACTGTTGTAATGATGAAAGAATACGCGCGAGACTCTGAATACGAGATGGGATAAAGCAAACAAAAGTTTATGCTGGTTGACTTGAAGGACACTCACGTAACATAAGAAAAAAAAAATATATATATATATCTGCTTTCACTTCATGGCACCTTTAACAACGCGAGATGGTTTTTCTCTTCCTTAGAGTCATCGTGCGCGGGTCGCTCTGCAGCCCTGATGATAGACTATATTCCGTAAATACCAAGCGGTGTCTGTCGTGTTTTCGACGCACTACGGCAATCCGATGTGCCGTGTCGTGAAGGGGTACCCATGAATACAATAAGCAGTTCATATTTGTTTAGCTTTATGCGATTTCAAATCCCCAAAAAAGCAGTTCGATAACAAGAAAAGGTACGCGTATTAACATTGCGATGTTTTCGCTGTTGTTTTTGTGTGTGTGTTTTGAACTGGCAGTGTTAGAAATAGAGTAATTGTGCCACTGTCAGCATGCATACAGCACACGAGCATGTCTGAGAGTATACATCAAAACGTCCTCACAATTTCCCGCGCCACGAGGTGTAACGTGTCGCTGACGGAAGGCCTTCTGTGATTTTCACGAAGAGGTAATATTAACGCTGATGTAGCGCTGGTCAGGTGTCATCAGCTACTTATCGTCTGCCATGAACAACAGCTTTGACGGTGCGATACAAAGCTGGTGAACGCTCCCGTCAACACGCGCTTAGCGAAAGGTCAGCGCTATGCTTGCAGCGCTCCGCTGCATGTGTGAAAAGACCTTAAGCCAGTAAGTCAGGTGAACCCAAGACCCTTTTAGATCAGGGCAGGTACTCTGAAAGATTACCTCTGATTCCGTAGTAAAATGAAAAGGTCTACTTCTGAAGTCCACAGCCGTTGAGAGTTTCCGTATTGCGGCAAAGTCCCACATCACCAAGCGGCACCCCGTGTCTTCAGTTTGCTTCCGCGCGCCGTCGTCTGCGCAGTGTTGTACACATTCCTCAAAGAGAAACGAAATCCCGTTCCTCGTTCCTTCTGATTTTCGGGCCGCATTTTCGTTACAATTTCTATTTGTCAGAGAGGAACTCGTTCCCGTTGCAGTTTAAAAAATGGAACATACATATACGTTACTTTCGTAATCTGCAAATTACCATATTTAAAAAGATCAAACAAAGTTTTATATAGATATATATCCTATCAAATGGCAACATTCAAATTTGATTGCCGGGATGGAATTTACGAGGAGAAAAAAAACCGGAAGCAAGGTTTCAATTGTTGATATATTCACCTTTAAAAATCTAATCGTTTTACCATATCCATGTTTGTGTTGGGTGATTCCGACGAGCAAAATGTGTTTCTGAGCCGGGAACGGGGAGCGGATTTAATGTTATCATTATTTATCAAAGGGTTACTGCTGACTGCACAAGTGTCTTTACCAGAACCTCACTTCTTTGAATTTAACAAAGTCCCTTGTTTGAACTTAACAACGATTCCTTCTTGCTGTTGCTGTCCGCAAGACGAGTAAGTGGAGAAGAGGGTATGCTTTTGGAAGCTCAGTCTTATAAAACGTCCTTCTTCGTGAATGTCAGATTCATTGTCCAGTTAGAAGGTGGGGGAGAGGGGAGATGCATAAACGTTAATTTTTGGGTATCTTTTAAATGTCCAATGTTCTAGCTCACAAGGGTGCGTGCGATGTCTGGTAACTTGGCATTTTGTTCTAACCGTAGGTCTCTTAGCGGAAGTTCAGTGATGGCTCCAGTCGGCCTTAGAGTTCAGGGTGTATGAGGATTTTTAGAAGCAGAGATGGTAGCGTAGTTTGAGACGTCTTTCTTTCTGTGTCTTTTCCTATAGCTAAAATGTTTTTTTATTGTTTTTGTGCGGTGCTGTCTCGGGAACCGAAAAATAAATCAATGTTCACCAGCTCGATTGCACCCGACTATTACCAAGCGAGAACCCCACAAAATAAACTTTAAAATAAACAACCGAAAGGTTAACGAGATCCTTCTTTTGCAAATATATTGTTTGTATAATTTTAGAGTTTTCGCCTTAGAAATAAAAAAACAAATTGCCTCACTGGCCGATAAAAGAGAAACGCCGTTCCTTCTTCCTTTCCCGTAAGAACTTAACGAGTCCCCGTACCAGTTCCACCGATGCAAGATGCAACGGCAGTGTTCCTTCGTTCCTCCTCAGAGGAATGCATTCCAGAAACGCCGTTCCTTGGAACGCCAGTTCCGTACAACACTGCGTCTGCGTCCGTGAGTCCCAGGGGCCGTTTCAAGCCGGTGCTTGGGGAGTTTTTCCTGGTTTGTTCGAGACGTTTGCATCGACTGACGACATGCTCGATTGTCTCTTCTTCTTCTCCGCAGAGTCGATACGTCTGGTCGTCCCCGTACAGCTCGCACCTCCGGCTCTGGATAAGGAGGCAGCCCGTTCGTGCTTGAAAGAGCAGGGCGCTGGTTCTATCTCCCTTGTCCCGGCGGGGCTGCTTCACTTTTGTGCTTTTGGGAGAGCTCGAGGCTCTGCTTCTTCTGGGTCGCCCTTTGCCACTGCTGTGTTCCGGCCTGTGTCCCCTCTTCGTGAATCGTTTAGGCCCATTCTCTTTCCGTGGCCGCCTCTTCCCTGGATGTACCTCCACTGAATTTGGAATTTATGGCTTTTAGCTTCTTTACTCAATGTGTCCTCTGAATATGAACGCGTCGGTGGCGTAGGTAACGGCCGAGACAGCGAGTGGTTTTCACAGAATTCTGCCCACCGAATACGTGTACGAATGTCTGGCAATGCTGGTGGACCTTTACGCAGAGTGTAGTTGGTCAGCCATTTCAAAGTTACGACGAGTCACTCTCTCTGGATGACCAATTTAGCCAATGCAGTATAACCGCTAGCCTTGGGTCTTTAACGTGCACCACGCAGTAGTGATACACGACCGCGCGCCGGCACGATGCTCATCCAGATCGAAACCGGCAGGGGTGGGGATTAAACCCATGATCCCTGGGTTCTGCAGTGTAGCCTTCTGTATTAAAGTTCATCCACAGTGTTTTTTCGACGTTGAATTTAAAGTTGATCCTCGATGTCGCTTTCGTACAGACGTTCATCAGGTGTTGCTTATCTGGTTTAGTCTTTGCTATTAGCACTACATCGTCCGAAAAGGCAAGGTATTGGATGCGTGTGTACTCTTCGTCTCCATCCTTGGTGATCGTGCTGAGGCGCAGCCCGGCTCCTCCTCCTCCAATCGTCTGAGGAGGTCGTTGATGCACACATTGAACAGTGTTAATGACAGGGGGCACCCTGTCTCAGTCCAATAGTGATCGGCACCGGCCTTGATTGGTATCGTCCTGTTGTGTAGAAGGTCTCGCATTTCCTGTATAGGCTCTTCAAGAGTTGTACGCTGTTCCTTTCAAATCCACTTTTCCTCATTTTTGGTAGAGTTTGATGTGGTAATGCGTCGTACGTTTTTTGATAACCAAAATTTCTCGGTACAACTTAGAGTTCTCATCGTTTTCCAGTTCTAGTGCCTGGGTTAAAGGGAATAGGTAGTCGCTTGTTCTGTTTTGCCGAAATCCGTCCCGAGCTTGTACAAGCATGTTTTTTTTCCACAGATTTTTTGCGGTTTATGGTAATTATACGGGTGAGCAACTTGCAGACGTTACTTATATTGATATCGGTCTTTAGGCTTTCAGGTCTTTTAGGTCCGTTTGTTTCCTTTGTATATTAGCTTCACTTTTGCTTGTTTCCAGCTCTCCGGGATTTCCTTCGTCTCCAGTATGGCATTAAAGCATGTCCTGAGGCTGTCCTGGGCCTCTTTTTTAGTGCCTTGATGATTGGTTTGGTTTGGGGATATTATTTGTGCCCATTGCTTTTCGGTTTTTCAGCCTTTTTATTTGCTTCTTTATTTCCACAGCAGTTACGGAGTTCATAATAGAGTGTTCTTGTCCTTTTTTGCTTTCAGTGGTTTTTGTTCCGCTCTTTGCATTCTCTGGAGTTCACTTCAGAACTTGTTGTTGTTGGATAAAATATTCAGTCAGCAAGTCTTCTGCTTCTTTTCTGTACTCTATGTATTTGCCATATCTTTGTAATATCGGTGCTTGGTCTGTTTTCCCACTCGACTGGGCCTGCATTGAAGTAATTAACTTCCAAAAGTTTTCGCTAGCCTTTTTCCATCCTTTTAGTATGTCCTTTTCTGTCTTCCTGTTGTATTTTTGAAGCGTACTATGCCTTCATTAGTGCTTTTTGTTCTTCAAAGCGTTCCCTCAGGTAGTGAACCTGTGCTAGAGGATAGCCTTTACGCTTTGCCCACCTGTGCTGTTTGTTGACCTCTTTCCTCCTCCCGATTGCGTGCTTGACTCCTCCCTTGTCAAACAATAGTTTTCGTTTTTTTTCGCCTTCCTTTCATGTTTTTTTTTCTTCTATTTGTTCGTGTGTGGCTTTTGCAGATTAACCTAATAAGTTCTTCGTATCTGTTTTCTGTTTTCATTTTGTTCTCAAGTTCTGTTGCAAATTCTTTTATCTCCTTGTCTGCTCCTAGCTTCCAGTGGCTTTACTTTGATGTGCATTTTTGCTCCATTTTAGAGCGCAGCTCTCAGGTGCCCGTTTCCGGCTTGAGCGGCGTCACCGTCGCAGTCGGTGGAGCCGCGCGGTGCACTATGGGAAATGTCCCATAATGCACCACGCGGGGGGAGGAGGGGAGGAGGACGAGGTGGAGGGGAGGAGGAAAGGAGGAGACGAGGGAGGAGGGAGAGAAGAGAGAGGAAGGAGGGGCATACCCCCCCCTCCCCGTCCTCCTCCTTCCCCCCGGGCAGTATGACGGAGACGGAGGAAGCTTCCTTCAGTACCCTCCCTCCGTCTCCTCAAGAGCTGCGCTCCAATTCGGCGTTACAGGGTGTTGTAAACGTCTTTCATCTTTTTCGCCTTCGATTTTTGGTGTTAGGCATTAGCGGATTCTGTTGTGGTCGCATCCACAGCTGTTTGCCTTGCTCTCGTCGATGATGCATGAAGTCAGTCTTTATGTTCACTCTGCTAGCATCATGGCGTACGAGTACGTAGTCAACTGCTGTCTGCTGATTTCTGCGCGGCTCCATATGGCTTTTCCATCGCGTTCTGGCTCCAGGTTGACTATCTTTAAGCCGTGTTTCTCGACTGGTTTTTTAAGTCCTGTTACTCCCCTTTCTCGACCATCCAGCTCCAGTATATGACATTTGAAGTCTCCCGTCATCATGATCGGCTCAATTTTAAAAGTTGTGCTGATATCCTTCGAAATGCAGCCATAAATGGAGTTGTTCCACGACCGGGTCTTTTTTGCCGTAGCTACGTAGGCTGTACATATATTTACTTTTCTATTTCCGTTTAATGTTACTGATATCCATACATGTTCACTGTATTCCTTTTCCTGGTGTGCTGCGTTACATTCAATATTTTCGTGCAGTATCATGAAGCCTACTCCTGCTCCCTTTTTCTCGCTGCTTGACCTATTGCAGCCTCTCCATTCCCTTTAGTTTTTTTTTTAATATGGGCCTATCTTGTTCTCGCAGGTGGGTTTCAATTACGGCGTATATTTGAATTTTTTCCTTTCTTGCGTTGTGTTAAATTTCTTCCCATTTTAGCTGTTTCCCTTGCAATGTTGCGTACCATAATTTTGACTGCCTCCTCCGATTGCCTCCTCCGATTGTTTTCCCGATTGTTTCTCCCTTGGCGTCGGCTGCGCCTGTCGGTAGATGGCGCCACAAGTTGTAAACGTCGCTTCAAACGACGCTAGCTTGGTCGGCTGCGTCGACGTCCGCTATTGACCCTGGCAAGTTTGTTGGTCTCATTTATCACGGAAAGAGCAGCTACGGCCTAAAATTTCCCAACGTGAAATGAACCACTATAGACCGTTTAGAAACAAACTGCACGTGTGCCCACACCCAAGGTGTGGCACTGCACGCGTGCGCACGCAACCGTATTCAGTGAAAGGAAGTGACAGCGCATGTGCAGTACCGACAGCAGCGCCACCGCAGTAACGTGACGTCAGAGAGTTGAGTTATACCCCTGTCAGACGGGCACCTAAAAGGACCTTACGCCAAAGGACCTTTAGTGTAAATGTCATTTAGGCAGTGCCACACGGCAACTCAAACGGCATTTTGCGTAAAGGTCCTTTTCGTGAACCTGAGTTCCCGCAACTAATTTACGGCTGCTAAAGGCCTACTCTCGTCAGCGGCGGTCTACACATAGAGAAGCGGATTGGAACAAAAGATCGCACCAATATCTTAAATCAATTCATTTGCATTTTTAGAGCGCAGCTCTTAGGCGCCCGTTTCCGGCTAGAGCGGCGTCGGCGTCGGCGTAACCGGCCCCCCCCCCCCCCCCGAGGACCTCGGGAGGACCTCGGATTCGCTTCTAGAGGACCTCGGGAGGGACCTCGAGTTCCTTCGGGAGGACCTCGGGAGGACCTCGGATTCCTTCGGGAGGACCTCGCGGGTACTTTCGATGAGCTCGGGAGGACCTCGGGAGGACCTCGGGCACCTTCGGTGACCTCGGGGAGGGAGGGGGTCACGGGCCCCCTCCGAGGTCACGTGATCGACCCGAGGCCACGTGACCCCCCCTCCCTGAGGTGAGGTTTGCGGGGCTGCTTTACTCGGTTCTGTAAAATAATTATCGCTTTTTGCGATACGTTGTAGTTGGAGGTACGGTTCACATACCCTAGCAAAACAAATTTTGTATAAATTATCGGCAAGAAAGAAGCGAAATACTTGTAAACTTTTTACCTTTACGGGCTGGTTCTGGTTCAAATGATTTCCTCTCAAGAGCAGTGTATATGGTTGTGGAATAGTCAACACAACCGCGTTACTAGTGTTACGAGTGCTGAGTGGCGGGTGTATTTGTGATGTCTGCGTATGTTCCCAAGGCAAGGGGCGAGTATAAGTTTTCAGGGGCGCATTGTGACAAACCTAAAATTATTATTCAGGATATTAATTTATATTTTCACGAAAAAACTGTCCTATTATCAATAGAAAGGCGATAGAAACGTAGTCAGAATTACTGCTTTTTTATAAAATTTCTATCGAATCTCTATATACTAGTTCCTACAAGAAATCTACACAGAAAGGGCCAAAACCTATGAACAGTGAATAGAAAAGTGGATAATTTTTTTTTATATCCATAGCTTTTATACACTATTTACTTAGACAATTCTGTAGAAAGCGAATACATAGTTTTGCAAGGGAAAGGTAAGTGCGCGAGAAGACTGGAGAGGAGGAGCGCCTTTTACTGCGGCCACGTGATCCCCATCGGCTCTCGCTGACTCGCTACCGCTGTCCGCTGCGGACGCTGACGTCGCTCTCACGGGTGCGATTCCGCCGTTGTTCTATAAGGGTCGTGTTTCGGTGTCTCGCCTGCCCGTGGCTTAATATTTTTTTTTTTTCAGGGAATAGTGCGGAGCGGAATTTTATTGTCTGGATGGAGGAAGTGAGGGAAGTAACGTGCATCGTTTCCTGTCGAGCCGAAATCGAGATACATGGAATGATACCCCGAGTCACCGTCATGTTCAAGAAACGCGCTTCTGAAGGGCTCTCCTGTTCGGACACGCGCTCTGCTGTGCACGGCAAGAAAGCTCGCACGCTTCTCAAGAGGCGTGAACGTTGAGGCGCACACGTGTGCTATCGGCGAGGGCATCAACCACGCGAACAGTACGGCTTTCTCTCCTCGTCCTCCTCGCGGTCGTCTCCTCCCTTACCTGTTTTCGGGAGGTTCTTGGCTGATAACAACAAAGGCAAATTTTGATGACCGCCAGTCAGAGTGTGAGTGGCTACATCCTTCCCTACGTTATGAGCACTCTCCAAGGCTTTGTTTAAAGACGCTAACAAAAAATAACTTGATCCCCGCAAAAAAAAGAAAAAAGTTTTGAAGTTTACAGGAAGCGGAGGAAAAACATCCGCTTCAGTCCATAGCAAATGCTGTTCACAGCAGAAAGCGTGCTCCTGTGCGGAGAGCCCTGATAGCGGCTTAAAATGGAGGATTGGGCGAGTAGACTATTCATCACAGCCCACTAGCAATGAATACTAGTAAAACCGTGTGCGCTGTTTTTTTTTTTCTTTTTTTTTTACTAGTGTTTAATACGCCACGCAGACCGTCGCTTGAACCGTCTCAGAGTTTTAGGGAAAAATCTGCGACTCAAGTCTTTCTCCAAAAAAAAAAAATGATGTCCCCAATGCCCTGCCTGAGGCGAACGACTTCTTCCGCGTCTGGAAAATAAGATAGGAAAAAAGAATCCGACACCTAAAATATAAGCCGCCCCCCCTCTCTCCTTTCAAGGAGGGTGGTCATAGGTTTCGCCCCACGTTGTGAGATCAATTCAATGTGCTTTTTTTTTTTTTTTTTATTAGTATTACTACGCCGTGCAGACCGGCGCTTGAACCGTCTCAGAGTTTTGGGGGAAAATTTGCGACTCAAGTCTTTCTCCAAAAATAAAAAAATATATCTGCCCCCTCTCCCTTTTAGGAGGGTAGTCGTGGCTTTCGCCCCACGTTGTGAGATCGATTCAGTGTGCCCCCCTAGGGGCACCTGCAGCAGGTGTTTGGAGAGTGGCGTCACCACGGACCCCAGCCACGTGGGCCACCATACCCGCACGCAGGGGGCACCTACTTCATAGTAGGTGCTTGGTGAGTGGCGTCACTACGAACCCCGAGCCATGTGGGTTCGCCCACCCACGCCTGGCTGTGCGTGGCGTACCCGTGTCCGGGGAAAAGGGGACCCTGGCGGTTGAGCTGAGCCCGGGGTATGTTTGGACCCTTCGGGGCCCCCCGGGCGAGGCAATACACCGCTTCGGCCCCTGCTTCTCGTAGACGGGTGTCCTGGCTTGGCCCGACCAGGATGATTCAGTCAGTCGCCTCTTCTACCCTCTTCTTCCTTCTTTCACTTTTCCTTCCACCTCTTTCACTTTTCTTCCTCACTCTCTTCCTTCCTTTTTCACCCTCTTAGGCGGCAAGGGCTAACCTTGAGTGGAAACAGGTCCTGTCCCTGCATCCACACTCGGTTATAGTGCCCGGGCAGCACTGGTAGAGTAATTGTGTCAGCCAAGCCTTTCTTTGCTATGGCACATTACCTACCCCCTTGTTGGGCTCCGTGGTGGGCGGTGCACCCGGGCACTGAACTTTTCTCCCATCTTTATGGGTTCTAGACAAAAAACCTCTGATCGGGCCCTGAAAAGGGTCCGCACCGAAGCCATCACCGCAAAAACACCTGACCTTCCTCCAAGATTCTCCAAGTTTCTAGTTATTCATTCTGAAGGCGATAAACAGCTCTCACAAATGTCCCCATTCTTAGTAGCAAAGGTACTTGAAGCTGGAATAGGGAAAAACTACAAGGCAAAGAAAATGAGCTCCGGCGATTTACTTGTTGAGGTGGAAACAAATCAGCAGAGTACTGCACTACTAGGCCTAACGTCTATTTCTGGTTATGATGTCTCTGTCTGTCCTCACCGAACGTTAAACAGCATTCAAGGAGTGATCTCCGAAGATGACCTTCTTGACACCTCGGAGAGTGAAATTGTTGAAGGTCTCTCCGACCAAGGTGTCACAGCTGCAAGGCGGATCACCATGCGTCGTGACGGGACCGAAGTCAAGACCAAACATGTTGTACTTACCTTCCAATCGACCATCCTTCCTGAAGCTGTGAAAGCTGGGTACCTGCGCTGCAGGGTTCGGCCTTATGTGCCAAACCCGCGTAGATGCTTCAAGTGCCAGAGATTTGGCCATGGCTCTCAGAGCTGCCGTGGAAAGGCCACCTGTGCGAAGTGTAGCGAAACCGACCACGAAGCTGATGCATGTACTAACAACCCACGCTGTGTAAACTGCTCAGAACCTCACCCAGCATATTCCAGATCATGCAAGAAATGGAAAGACGAGAAAGAGATCCTCACCTTGAAAGTTAAGGAAAACCTTTCTTTCCCTGAAGCACGCCGTCGCTTCGCATTCGTGCAGAAAGGCGGCTACGCCCAAGTGGTGCAGCGGGGACCTGCACCACTGAAGGTTGCAGTGGCAACCCAGACGTCCTTTCTGGACTATGGGAAGCCACGGCAGTCCCCCACGCCCCAGCTGAAGATTCAGCTTCCGGGGCGTGCAATCTCGGCTGGGCGGTCTACGGACCCTCCAAGCCAGATTGCGAACCCTTGCGCTCCAACAGGGCAACAGCCTGTGTCTTCTCAGGCTGTTTCCCAAACCCAGGATGGGCCGGTGGCTGCCGCAACCGTCCCTTCTCCGCGCTCTCCTTCCAGGGAGAAGGGTCGACACTCTCGCCCACACTCCCTGGAGAGAGCATCATCGAAGGAGCGGCATGGCTCTCGTGCCGCACCTGCAGCGCCTAAGGGACAGGAACGGATGGACTTGGGCGACGCTTCGCCCAGCACCTCCTCTGCCCCTTTGGCTGGGTCTGGTCGCGGGCGGGGCATGGCGCCCCGTTCCCCGAACCTGAAGAAACCTGCAGGAAAAGCCTCGCCTCAGGAAACTGAGGCCATGGATGAGTGTGGAGAAGTCTCCACTCATGCGTCTGACCAAGACGACATGGAGTGGCAGACTATTAAGAGTAGGCACAAAGGCAAAAAACCGGTGATTCCACCAACGTGACATTGCGAAATAATTTTTGCCACATATCTTAGAACTTTTATTTATCCTCCCAGTGTTCCTTCTTTATTCATATTTTAACTCGATTTTAAAACAATGACCAATTTCCACTTTATGCAGTGGAACTGCCGTAGCCTACTCAGAAATATTGATGATGTAAATTATTTTATGGACGAGCTGAGACCCATTGCACTCAGCCTGCAAGAAACATATTTAAATAATACTAATACACAAATTTTACGTCAGCACCAAGTTTTTAGAAAAGACAGAATCTCCTCAAACTCGTCTGGAGGAGTGGCACTACAAGGGTGAAACAAGGAGACGGCAGGCTCTTTAAATCGACCGGAAAATTCGGTTTCTTAACTCTATCGCGCTACGACTCTTGTGCAGCGTTTGCCCACAGATGGTGCATTTTTTTTGTAAAATTTTCAAATAACGAACTTACCTGAGGAAAAAGTAAAGAAAGAAAAAGGCTTAGCTCCTATGGAAACGCAGCGACGCCACCGGTCTTCAAACAACGCGGCGCCGTTTCGCACGGGAGACAAGAGATGGCGCAACAAACGCCGCCAACGAACGAGCACTACGGCGCCAAGAGCCGGCACTTTAGCAGACGATCCTTTCGACTCAAAATGCGGCTCGCGTTCCGCAGGCGGCGACAGCCGCAGAAACAAGAACAGACGCGGTAACAACAAGGAACTGCAGTTCCTTGTCTGCTAAACAAGCCGACTCACGGCGATCGTCTGCTCGTTCGTTGGCGGCAGTTGGCGTCGCGATCGCTTGCGCCATCTCTTGTCTCCCGTGCGAAACGGCGCCGTGTTGTTTGCAGACCGGTGGCTTCGCTGTAGTTTCCATAGGAGCTAAGCCTTTTTCTTCTTTACTTTTTCCTCGGGTAAGTTACGTTCTCGGCAAATTTTACAGAAAAAAATGCACCGATCTGTGGGCAACGCTGCACAAAGTCCTAGCGCTATAGGTTAAGAAACCGAATTTTCCGGTCGATTTAAAGAGCCTGCCATCTCTTGTTTCACCCTGTAGTGTGCAGAATGGGGTTGCTCGTTCGGAGGTCCCCCTTCTACGCCCTTAGAGGCTGTAGCGGTGCGCCTTCTTGTTGACCGTTTAATCACGGTAGTTTCTCTTTATCTGCCACCCAACTCTCCACTGCATATCAGTGAACTTGAGTCACTTGTAAAACAATTACCCCAACCTTTTTTTAATTTTAGGCGATTTTAATGCCCACCACCCTTTGTGGGGTAGTGCTCGCCAGGATTCACGTGGAGGTGTCGTAGAGCGGTTTTTATTATCATCTGGGTTGTGTCTTTTTAATGGGAGGGAACCTACATTTTTTAGTGCAGCACATCAATCATTCACATCTATTGACCTTTCCATAGCATCACCAATTTTACTTCCATGCTTTTCATGGACTGTTTTAAACAACCCTTTTGGGAGTGATCATTTCCCTATTGTTTTAGAAAGCACAATGCCAATTCCTTCCATTCCGACACGACTACCAAGGTGGAAATTGGAAAAGGCTGATTGGTCTATTTTTTGTTTGGAGGCTTTTATTGATTCATCTGTTCTTGTAAACATGAGCCCTGAGGATGCTACGCTGTATGTTACTGAAGCGATTATAAATGCCGCATCACGCAGTATCCCCCAGACGTCTGGACGACTCCCCAAGAGGTGCAAGCCGTGGTGGAACGATGACTGCACCACAACACGCAAGTCGCAAAACAAGGCATGGTGCATCTTCAGACGTTATCCCACTCCTAGGAATTTACTTGAATTCAAGAAGAGAAGAGCCAAAGCTCGCTGGACGCGAAGGAAAGCTAAAGGCAGTTCTTGGAAAAAGTATGTCACCTCTTTGAGCAGCTTTGTTTCTTCAAAGGAAGTGTGGGATCGTCTCCGGAAGATTAGGGGAGACTATCGGTCTTTTAGGATACCTCTCTTTCCATCAGCAACATCCCTGAGGCAACAAGCAAATATTCTCGGTGAACACTTCCAGGAAGTCTCTAACTCTGCCAACCATAGTGAATCCTTTAAGAGGTTTAGATCAGCAGCAGAAAAACAAACTATTTCTTTGTCTGGTGGTCAGGGCGCTGCTTATAACAAGCCATTTACACGGTGTGAGCTTGAATTGGCTCTCGGCGTCAAAAGAAATCTGCGGCTGGGCCGGATAGGATTCAGTACGAGATGCTAAGGAGACTGTCGCCTGAATCCCTAAACAGTTTGCTCACATTTTTTAATTTATTGTGGGATGCTGCTTGTTTTCCAGACTGCTGGAAAATGGCACACATAATCCCTCTACTGAAACCCAGCAAAGACCCCTCTTTACCGACAAGCTACCGCCCAATTGCTCTGACAAGCTGCCTGGGCAAAACCTATGAGAGACTCATTAATCGTCGTCTTGTACATTTTCTAGAGGCAGAGGGTGTTTTTGATAGAAATCAGTGTGGCTTCCGAGCAGGTCGCTCCACGGTAGATCACCTTGTCCGCCTGGAAACCTCTATTCGGGAAGCATTTGTCCACCGCCAGCACTGTGTTTCTGTCTTCTTTGATCTACAAAAGGCTTATGGCACGACTTGGAGATATGGGATCCTTCGAGACTTGTACTCATATGGTGTCCGAGGTCGCATGCTTCGCTGCATTCAAAGTTTCTTGATGGGCTGGACCTTCCAAGTGCGCTTGGGCTCCGTCCTGTCGGATGTTTTTCTCCAGGAGAATGGCGTCCCTCAGGGTTGAGTATTAAGCGTTACACTCTTTGCTGTGAAGATTTTCAATTCAATTCAATTTTTATTCAAAATTCAAAGTAATCACAGATCACACTGCATAAACCATCTGGATCCGTAGCCTATTTGGCTAGTCTTGGCTCCATTCCAAATGTACAAAAATAAATATTGCGGCGGTTACCTGGCACCCATGCATGTGCCGTACAAATATATTAGTCAGTGAAACATTGTTTCCAAATAAAATGCTTTAAGTGTACTTTTGAACATTTTGCTTTCTTTTATTGGGATACATAAGGAGTTCCATATTTTTGTTCCAGTATACTGTATCATCCTTTGACCATACACATTACGAGACAATGGAATGTTAAAATTGTTGGCGAAAACATTTCTAGTGACTCTTTCCGATTGTGAGAAAATGCTTGATGGTAGTGGTGTATTTGTTGTCAAAATATTATGCATCATAACTACAGCTTTGTAATCTCGTACCAGGTGAAATGGCAGTATCTGTTGGCTTTGAAATAGTGGAGCGGAATGAGTACTATATTTTGCGTTGGCTAATATTCTGATAGCTCGTTTTTGAAGTGTCATAATTGGTTGTATGTAGCTTTGATAGGTGAATCCCCAGGATTCCACACAGTATTGGAGGTGAGTGTGAAAGATGCTAAAGTATATCAGCTTAAGCGTTTTACTATCAAAGTATTGACGTGTTTTGACTAGCGTGTATATAGAATATCCTAGTTTTTTACACAATTCGTCTATATGCAGCTTCCAATTAAAGCACGAGTCAAGTATCACTCCGAGATATTTAATACTTTCAACCCTTTGAATATGTTTATTTCCTATTTTAATATCACTCACCCCAGCTGAAATATCCTTAGAGGGCGACGAGAACACAATGTATTTTGTCTTTTGTAAATTAAGAGCTAATTTATTGTCTAGGAACCATCTCTCTATTTGCTTAAGTTCGTGTGTCATTTCAGACTGAATTAATTCTAGCGAATTTCCAGCGACTAATATAGCAGTATCATCTGCATACATTATCGTTTGCAGTTTGGTCGTAACATTAGCTAGATCATTTATGTAAATAGAGAAAAGGATTGGTCCTAGCACTGAACCTTGCGGGACTCCTGTCAGCACAAACTCACTAGTTGAGAAATGCTCCTTTATACCAACGACTTGAGATCGAGACGATAAATAACTCTTAAAAAAGTCAAGTGAAAAGCCTCGAAAGCCATATCTTCGTAATTTCTCTATAAGTATGCCATGATCTACAGTATCAAAAGCTTTTTTTATGTCTAAGAATAGGCCGACTGCAATTTTATTGCTGTTTAGTGCATTGTTAATGAATTGACTAATTGTTAAAACTGCTGTATCCGTCGATTTGCCTTTCCGGAAACCATGTTGGTTATCAGATAAAATATCATATTTAGTCAGAAAGGCAATTACCCTTGTGGCTACAAGTTTTTCGAAAAGAGTGTTTATACAGCTTAGGACCGATATTGGTCTGTAGTTTGAAAATTGGTTGACGTCGCCATTCTTATAAATCGGCAACACTCTTGCTATTTTTAGTAGTTCTGGGTAGGTACCACTGTAAAACGCTTGATTGTATATCTTTTCCAACGGTATACTAAGAATATCGATGTTGTCTTTGATTATGTTTATAGAAATATCATCATATCCAGGAGTCTTGTCCCATGGCATCGTTTTTATCATTGACGTAATTTCTTCGCACGTAATGTCTTGATAGCTGAATGTGTTACTAAGAAAATCTGGAAGCTGGTTTGTGATTGGCTCTTCGAGAGTTTCAGCCAGTTCTTTACCAATATTGCAAAAATATTGATTAAACTTCTCTGTGAGGGCGTTATCATTATGACACCCAGTAGCCTCCAGTTCTGGCAGTACCATATTTTGTTTCTTAGGTTTAATAATAGAATTTATAATTGACCACATTTTCTTTGTATCTTTCCCACATTTCTGTATCATATTACAGTAGTACTTTTTTTTCCTTCTTCGAATGAGAGCTGTTACCATATTTCTATATATTTTAAATTGACCAATATAATACGAATTATTTCTATGTTGCTTCATCTTCCTATACCAATAGTCTTTAATTTTTATAATTTCCAATATTTTATACGTCATCCATGGGCAGATTGGTTTCTTGTAGTAACCCCTTGGTTCAATGGTTGATGATTCAGTTACGCATTGACGAAGTATATTATGAAAACAACGATAGTTTGTGTCCACATTAGTATCAGTCATGCCATTCAAATTTGCAGTGACTAATAATCTCCGGAGAGTCTTATAATTTAGTTTTTTTATACTACAGCTTAACTCCTTATAGATACTTTGGCGTGCTGGTTCTGAGGTCAAAAGAACTATAGGTGAATGATCAGTCAAATATACATCTAAAACGCCGTACATACTACCTTCTGTGCTAAAGTTGCATAATATATGATCAAGAGCTGAAGCTGAATCAACACCAAACCTAGTTGGACTGTTAATTAGGTTTGTGAAATTAAATGACTGTAGCAAGAATAAATATTCATTATGTATTGTCTTTAGTATATCTATGTTAAAATCCCCACAAATGATTACATGATCTCTTCGTGCCGTCATTTGTGAAAAAATATCTTCTAGTTTTTCAAAAAAAGAACCTAGACATGAACCTGGAGCTCGATATACTACCCCGACTACAATGTCCGAAATTCTGACGAAAAGAATCTCATATTCACCACTTAATGTACAAGTATATTCACTGCATTTCTTGAATGTTAGCCCAGTTTTTATCAATAATGCGACCCCACCACCTCTTGTAGTTGTTGGCCTTGGTAATGATATTAGTTGGTAGCCAGGAAAGTTGAAATACTCGTTACCTTTGAGCCATGTTTCCGACAGTGCTACAACATTGTACTGAAACACATGTTCACCGAGTAATGCACATAAAGCATCCACATTTTTGTTCAAACTACGTATATTGCAATGCAATAATGAAAATAATCCATTTTTATAAACTTTATTAATTTCTTGAATAGAAACCATGCGTTATGTCTTGTTTTAGACAACATTTCTAGCTTTATACAATTAGGGCCAGATCAGCTTCGTTCATGATTTGTATCACACCAGCGTTTTCAGCCTTTCGCATTAGTATTTTTCCCTGGGATACCCACAGATATTTCCAGTTGTTTCCTTTCTTCTTCTGAGTTGCCTTCCCTAGCAGTACTTTGTTTTCTGGGCACAGATGTTCGTTCACGTAGATTGGTGCCGAGTGTTCAAATCCAAAATCTGACGTTGTCAGTCTGCGCTTTTTCGATGCCGCTAGAACCTTATCACGGATACCGTGGGAGATAAACCTAACAATTACATTAGGTCTTGTCTTGTCTTTCGTGGGAACACGGTGTATCACATCTATATCTGAGTCAGCAATCTGAACCCCTATCTTGCTCCCGATCTCAGTGATCATTGTGCTTAGGCGTTCTTCTGGGTTGTGTGGAATTCCTTTAATCTCCAAGTTATTTCTTCGACTGTATTGTTTAATTTCAACAAGATCACGCTTCATGTCGTCGAGCTGTTTGATAAGATCCTTGTTTTCTTTTTTCATTTGCTGCTGCTCAGTTCTCAGTTCTTTTACTTCTTTGGTTACGTTACCCATCGTTACCTTGAACTCTTCAAAACCCTTATTCATAAATGTCATTGATTGGGACATTCCTTCCAGCTCTGTTTTGACACTGCTATTCATACTGTCTACTTTCATCGTCAGCTCAGTCAGAAGTTTTGCCAGTTCTTTTATAGTGCTAGGCTGTTTCTCCGCCATACTGATTTTGTTGGGCGGCACAAGCTAACACTGCGGAATTCAGCAGGCGATCCAGGCAAAAACAAGGCAGTAACGAAACGCAACAGTACCTGTAAAATACGATGCGTAAGTGTGCGTCCGATGCTGAGTTGCCTGGATCGCCCGCCGAAGTGTCGTGGACAGTCGTAGGGCGCCTCTTATATTGGGTTGGGCCAGGAAGTCAGGTGTCTTGCGATGGCCGGAAGTCGAGGACGTCAAGGGGCGTTTTCTTGGCAGCTCGGGCTGTTTCTTGCGTGACACGTGCCGAAGTCAGGCTCCGTGTTCTTATCCAGTCACTGTAAAATACGATGCGTAAGTGTGCGTCCGATGCTGAGTTGCCTGGATCGCCCGCCGAAGTGTCGTGGACAGTCGTAGGGCGCCTCTTATATTGGGTTGGGCCAGGAAGTCAGGTGTCTTGCGATGGCCGGAAGTCGAGGACGTCAAGGGGCGTTTTCTTGGCAGCTCGGGCTGTTTCTTGCGTGACACGTGCCGAAGTCAGGCTCCGTGTTCTTATCCAGTCACTGCAACATACGATGCGTAAGTGTGCGTCCGATGCTGAGTTGCCTGGATCGCCCGCCGAAGTGTCGTGGACAGTCGTAGGGCGCCTCTTATATTGGGTTGGGCCAGGAAGTCAGGTGTCTTGCGATGGCCGGAAGTCGATGACGTCAAGGGGCGTTTTCTTGGCAGCTCGGGCTGTTTCTTGCGTGACACGTGCCGAAGTCAGGCTCCGTGGTCTTATCCAGTCACTGTAACATACGATGCGTAAGTGTGCGTCCGATGCTGAGTTGCCTGGATCGCCCGCCAAAGTGTCGTGGACAGTCGTAGGGCGCCTCTTATATTGGGTTGGGCCAGGAAGTCAGGTGTCTTGCTATGGCCGGAAGTCGATGTCGTCAAGGGGCGTTTTCTTGGCAGCTCGGGCTGTTTCTTGCGTGACACGTGCCGAAGTCAGGATCCGTGGTCTTATCCAGTCACTGCAACATACGATGCGTAAGTGTGCGTCCGATGCTGAGTTGCCTGGATCGCCCGCCAAAGTGTCGTGGACAGTCGTAGGGCGCCTCTTATATTGGGTTGGGCCAGGAAGTCAGGTGTCTTGCTATGGCCGGAAGTCGATGTCGTCAAGGGGCGTTTTCTTGGCAGCTCGGGCTGTTTCTTGCGTGACACGTGCCGAAGTCAGGATCCGTGGTCTTATCCAGTCACTGCAACATACGATGCGTAAGTGTGCGTCCGATGCTGAGTTGCCTGGATCGCCCGCCAAAGTGTCGTGGACAGTCGTAGGGCGCCTCTTATATTGGGTTGGGCCAGGAAGTCAGGTGTCTTGCTATGGCCGGAAGTCGATGTCGTCAAGGGGCGTTTTCTTGGCAGCTCGGGCTGTTTCTTGCGTGACACGTGCCGAAGTCAGGATCCGTGGTCTTATCCAGTCACTGCAACATACGATGCGTAAGTGTGCGTCCGATGCTGAGTTGCCTGGATCGCCCGCCAAAGTGTCGTGGACAGTCGTAGGGCGCCTCTTATATTGGGTTGGGCCAGGAAGTCAGGTGTCTTGCTATGGCCGGAAGTCGATGTCGTCAAGGGGCGTTTTCTTGGCAGCTCGGGCTGTTTCTTGCGTGACACGTGCCGAAGTCAGGATCCGTGGTCTTATCCAGTCACTGCAACATACGATGCGTAAGTGTGCGTCCGATGCTGAGTTGCCTGGATCGCCCGCCAAAGTGTCGTGGACAGTCGTAGGGCGCCTTTTATATTGGGTTGGGCCAGGAAGTCAGGTGTCTTGCTATGGCCGGAAGTCGATGTCGTCAAGGGGCGTTTTCTTGGCAGCTCGGGCTGTTTCTTGCGTGACACGTGCCGAAGTCAGGATCCGTGGTCTTATCCAGTCACTGCAACATACGATGCGTAAGTGTGCGTCCGATGCTGAGTTGCCTGGATCGCCCGCCAAAGTGTCGTGGACAGTCGTAGGGCGCCTTTTATATTGGGTTGGGCCAGGAAGTCAGGTGTCTTGCTATGGCCGGAAGTCGATGTCGTCAAGGGGCGTTTTCTTGGCAGCTCGGGCTGTTTCTTGCGTGACACGTGCCGAAGTCAGGATCCGTGGTCTTATCCAGTCACTGCAACATACGATGCGTAAGTGTGCGTCCGATGCTGAGTTGCCTGGATCGCCCGCCAAAGTGTCGTGGACAGTCGTAGGGCGCCTCTTATATTGGGTTGGGCCAGGAAGTCAGGTGTCTTGCTATGGCCGGAAGTCGATGTCGTCAAGGGGCGTTTTCTTGGCAGCTCGGGCTGTTTCTTGCGTGACACGTGCCGAAGTCAGGATCCGTGGTCTTATCCAGTCACTGCAACATACGATGCGTAAGTGTGCGTCCGATGCTGAGTTGCCTGGATCGCCCGCCAAAGTGTCGTGGACAGTCGTAGGGCGCCTCTTATATTGGGTTGGGCCAGGAAGTCAGGTGTCTTGCTATGGCCGGAAGTCGATGTCGTCAAGGGGCGTTTTCTTGGCAGCTCGGGCTGTTTCTTGCGTGACACGTGCCGAAGTCAGGATCCGTGGTCTTATCCAGTCACTGCAACATACGATGCGTAAGTGTGCGTCCGATGCTGAGTTGCCTGGATCGCCCGCCAAAGTGTCGTGGACAGTCGTAGGGCGCCTCTTATATTGGGTTGGGCCAGGAAGTCAGGTGTCTTGCTATGGCCGGAAGTCGATGTCGTCAAGGGGCGTTTTCTTGGCAGCTCGGGCTGTTTCTTGCGTGACACGTGCCGAAGTCAGGATCCGTGGTCTTATCCAGTCACTGCAACATACGATGCGTAAGTGTGCGTCCGATGCTGAGTTGCCTGGATCGCCCGCCAAAGTGTCGTGGACAGTCGTAGGGCGCCTCTTATATTGGGTTGGGCCAGGAAGTCAGGTGTCTTGCTATGGCCGGAAGTCGATGTCGTCAAGGGGCGTTTTCTTGGCAGCTCGGGCTGTTTCTTGCGTGACACGTGCCGAAGTCAGGATCCGTGGTCTTATCCAGTCACTGCAACATACGATGCGTAAGTGTGCGTCCGATGCTGAGTTGCCTGGATCGCCCGCCAAAGTGTCGTGGACAGTCGTAGGGCGCCTTTTATATTGGGTTGGGCCAGGAAGTCAGGTGTCTTGCTATGGCCGGAAGTCGATGTCGTCAAGGGGCGTTTTCTTGGCAGCTCGGGCTGTTTCTTGCGTGACACGTGCCGAAGTCAGGATCCGTGGTCTTATCCAGTCACTGCAACATACGATGCGTAAGTGTGCGTCCGATTGCTGAGTTGCCTGGATCGCCCGCCGAAGTATAGCTCAGGTTATACCACCATCTGTATCCTACTCAATGTATGTGGATGATGTACAGATATTGTTTTCCTCTTGTAACCTGTCCAGCTGTGAACGGCAACTGCAGCTCACAATCAATAAGATGAGCAAGTGGGCTGATCAAAATGGCTTTAGGTTCTCCCCCGAAAAGACAATCTGTGTTCCCTTTTCACTCCGCCGTGGCCTGTCTCCAGATCCAGTGTTGCACTTGAATGATGTTGCTATATCTGTAAAGGAGGCCCACAAGTTTTTAGGGATAATATTTGATAAAAAGCTCACTTTTATACCCCACTTGAAAGAGTTGAAACATAAATGCCTACGTTCATCAAACATTCTCAAAGTGTTGTCGCATACAACCTGGGGTTCTGACAGACGGTGCCTCTTGCGACTTTACAACTCTTTGGTACGGTCCCGCTTGGACTATGGCGCGATTGTTTATGGATCGGCTCGTCCGTCTGCCCTAAAGATGTTAGACCCCGTCCATCATCTGGGGCTCCGACTTGCCACGGGGGCATTTCGAACATCACCTGTTCCTAGCTTGTATGCTGATACTTATCAAATGTCTCTGGAAAGACGAAGGCAATATTTGAGTCTTTGTTATGCATACAAGATATACAGCTTTCCTCAACATCCCTCTTTTGATGCCCTCCAACCCTCTACATCCCTCCGACTCTTTGAAAACAAGCCGAGTATTGTTCGGCCTCTGAGTCTCAGAGTTCAAAGCATGGCAACATCACTCGAGCTTCCCTTTAGTGAAGCTGCTTTGCTGAAGAGCAATGAAAGAATTGCACCTTGGGACCTTCTGCCAATCTCTTGTGACTGGTCACTGTCCAAGTACAGAAAGAGAGCTATTTCTCCACTCGTTCTTCAGCAGGAGTTTGCCGAACTGGAACAGAAATACAAGGACTACTCGCACTTTTACACTGATGGATCAAAAACATCAACTTTCGTGGGGTGTGCGGTTTATTCCACTGCCTTCAAGAAAGTTAGACAACTCCATACTCTTGCAAATATTTTTACTGCTGAATTGTACGCCATTTTAATGGCTGTTGAGTATATAATGGAGAACAATATCATGGAAGCAATTCTGTTTGTCGACTCCCAGAGCGTTCTTTTAGCCATTTCATCCTTAACAGACAGCAAGAACCTTCTCGTGCAATATCTTCGGGTACGGCTAAACCGAGCACATCAACTAGGACACTTGATCAAATTCTGTTGGGTTCCTAGCCACGTGGGTATTTCCGGCAATGAGAAAGCAGACTTGCTTGCTAGCTCTGCGAAAGAGTGCCCAAAACTGCCTCTTGGCTTGCCACACCAAGACCTGAAACCAATCATCCAAAAATTAATTATGAAGTCATGGCAGTTGGATTGGGATATGGAAAAAGAGAACAAGCTTCATGTTATCAAGCCCAAACTGGGGGTATGGGAGAGTTCTTTTCATAAAGACCGTCAGGTTGAAGTTCTCCTTTGCCGCTTAAGAATCGGTCATACCCGTCTGACTCATTTGCACCTGCTTTGTGGTGAGGACGTTAAACTTTGCGACAACTGTGGAAAAGCTATGACGGTTTTGCACATCCTGTGGCATTGCAAATCTTTAAACCAAGAGCGGCGATCATGTTTTCCAGAACTTTTTCGAGGTCACCTTCCCTTTCACCCATATTTTCTGCTCGGCGATCAACCATTGGTACCATTCAATCGAGTTTTAAATTTCCTCCATAAAACTGGCCTTTTACACCAGCTGTAGCTTCCAGTTCTTGTATATTACACCTTTAAGCCCCTTAAAAACCGCTGTTTGGCGCAACATGGCCTAAGTTGCTCTTTGGCGCCAAAGAACCCCAATCGATCGTCGATTCAGTGTGCCTGCTGTTTCTTTTTCCTTCTAAACCGAGTTTTTTTTTTTTTGGTAAAACGTGAAGTGCAATAAAATGGAGACTTGACGACTCGCTTAATTGCTGCATTGGATTTATTGACCCGACACTGATCATACGGGAAGGGGATTCCTGCCGTTGCAAGGGCAGCGTGTTGTGATGCCATTAGGATGGTTCATTTTTTCCAGTTAAAATCTTTGCTGTACTTCAGCGGCTCTTACTGACTTGCAATGTTGCCGACAGGGGGCGATTCCCCGGTGTGAACGGGTGGGGACTAAAACTGTTGGGAAAAAGCTGTCGTCTCCAGTGCCTGTGTGACCGGTTCATTCAGGTATTAAATTTATCAAGCGTAAGTTGAAACAAGCCCAGACATGTTTTGACATGCCTCGAGGCTACGCACGTACAGTTGCGACTCAGTGCGATTCTAAAACTTGAAGAGAGAAATGCCAAACGAGCTTCGTTACGAAACCAAGTAAGAAAATGTACAAAAGAAACAAAAATAAATGCACGAATCGCAAGGACTGCAGTTTATGGAGAATCTGTCCTACCGCCACCGCGGTGCACAACGTTTGGTTAAATTCGTGTAAGTGGGTAGAGCGTCCATTGATGATTGCAACTGGACCGCCCTGGGGAAGCAAATTTCATAAAATAGGCAAGGAAATCAAGGAATTATTTTGGAAGAAAAAAAATAGGGTTTCGCGAATAATTAAAGAAATGGACATCTGGGCCGGTTTGTTTAGGGAATCCTTGCATGAAAAGTTGGGCAGATCAAAGGTTAGTCTCAAGATGGCGTCCAAGAAAGCTGACGCCCTGTCGGAACATCATTTAAAGCTCCAGTGCTCGCGGGAGAGCTTGGAGATGTGGTGTGAAAATAAAGGAAATGTTTAAATCGTTTGTTGAGTGTAGATGAGACTTATGCCTATACACCTTTTCTACGTGGGCGCCGCCATCTTCAATTCTAGAACTTCCGGTATGCGTGAATACATCGCTTTCCCCTCGCCCCGCCAGTTGAACATGTTAACAATTTAATTGCAACCGTCATTCCTTCTTGTTAGGTCCTTTCTATATTTTTTTTCCCTTTTTCTGGTCAAAATTTCTTGCTTTTTTTCGAACACGCATACCGGATATGGGGATAACGTGGCTGGGTACGAGGCTAAACGAAAAAGGTGTATACCAGAGATCCCTAGCCAAAAATGAAGTCAGCGGAATAGAACATAAGTCATTCCCCTCAACAAACACGCTAAAGACAAAAAGAGCAGAAAACACAGGGTAAAGTTCAGTTCGAGAACGGGATCCCACTTCGCGCTGCCACACCGCCAAAAGGACAAAACGCAAGCCAAAGCTGCTCGCCGAAGGCCTTGGGAACGCTCGGAACCGGTCGGATCCTCCAGTACATACGACCGCAGCGCCGCACGCGTACATCCGGGACCTTTCTACGCTCGCCGCCCGCACGTGCCTGATCCCACTACACCCTTTCTAGTATGCGCCGCCTTTTCCACCGTTCGGTGGCGGGTATGTCGACGGGTCATTTCTTGTTTCCGTACTTTCTAAACTGCATTTGTTTCTTTTCTGGTCTAAAATAGTGAACACAAAACTACTTTTATAAGGCATTGAAACGGTTCGCTCCACTTATATCTTGTATTTAGACTAAAAAGAAGCTGTTAGCGGCTCTGACCAGTAGTAAGCCCAGGACCAAAGACGTCACATTTCGCGCGCTTTCGGCACCGCGGGTCGCCCCTGTAGGTGGAGGATGTTTCCGCGTCGTTCGGTTAAAATATGACGCACTGATATTTCGCTACTCTTTCGTCGCCCGCTGGCTTGCCCGAACTCCAAGAGACGTGGAAACCGCAAAAAAAGGTAGACGCTTAAATATGATTGCAGAGCCCCTTTAAGCAAACGCAGTGCGTGGCTCTTTATGTCCAATCTTCTTGCTTCGTGATCTCTTTTGTTACCATTTTTGTCGGGTAATGTTACAATGAGCTCACTGGCTGGGAGCGCTAATAAGATACCCTGCACTTCTTAAACTCGCAGTGACTACAGTGCAATCACTTAACAATAAAGCGAAAGAATATCGCGATATGCATACGCTTGTCCGAAAACCAAGACAGTGCAAATGCTCGTATAAATTCTTGTGGGTTCTGTGGCTTCCTCTTTTATTTTCTGTAAAACGTTTCCTGTTACGACATTTCAAATCTAGCTAAACTCCCCTTCCCACGTGCATTGTTCTTATATAGGGTGTCTCAAGTGGAGCTTCCGCTGTAAAACGAGCCTGAAATAGATCGGCGTATGCGCGTACCTTTATCAAACTTTCAGAGTGCGCACTGAGCAGGTCAGTTTTACCGTGTGAAATTTCAAGCGGTACTTCTCTTTTATTACAAAAAACAAACAAAAGCAAAGCAAAAAATTTACCAAATTTAAGGTTGGACGCGTTCGCAGGCGACCGAGTAAGCGATACTATTGACTTGTGGCGCCATCTCCCGATAGGCGCCGAAAGCGGACAACAGAGTGCATCGTCTACTCGCTGCGCTTAACGAGAGGGCGCCGCAATTCAATAGCGTCGCTACTAGGATCGCTCGAACCCACCCAACCTTGACTTTGGCAAGTTTTTCACCCGCACAATTTGACGAAATTGTACCTGCTCAGTACACATTCGGTGAAAGTTCGAGTTCCCTATCTGCACGCGTGACTTTTCCGGCTCCTTTACACCGAAAGGTCTGCTTGGGACATTCTATTCAAATTTGTGCCCGTTACTTGAAAAATGTAATGGATTACAATTATAAATTACCAACCAAAAGGTAACGGATTATCGTTACAAATTACTTCGCTGAAAAGTAACGGATTACTTAACTCGTTACGTTACAAATTACTTTCCCGTTACTTTTAACGTACACTTAAAAGAAAACTATAGAAACGATTTTGATGTTTGCAAAAATGTTTTGCAACACTACTTTTCATATTTCTACAAACCCGCACTATGGTAGTCCTTGCAAAAAATAAAATATTGTATTTAAGAGAAAGAATGTAGGTGTACTCCGTTCACCGGTAAGCTGGACGAGGCAGCGAAAGCTGCAACCACATCCGCCATTCCGCCAGCTTACGGCGACCGGAAATGACCCTGGAATTCTGTAGACAAAGCTTGCTGTGCGGATACTCAGCAGCAGCGTCTACCTCCGCTAGGAGATTCGGAGGTAAGGAACCCACCTACGAAAGCTCCATATTGAAACGGGCCTTTTCAGCGTGAGCGCAACGTCTTGAAGCTGCGGTCTCCGTGCCTGTAACTTTGACGCAATGTCAGCTTTCGCATGAACGGAAAGGCGTTTTTCGTTTCTTTTTGTTACCAGTCACGTGGCTTTCTTTATCGGTAGAGCCCTGCATACCCGCGGTTTATCCGGGATCATCTGCGGATATCCGCCGTAAACTGGTGGATGCGGATAAAAACGAATTAGATTTGGCGGATTGCGGATCGGATGCGGATATCCGCGGGTCCGGATCTACATTTTTGCCGAGGCGGCCCATAAACGTGTGCGACTGCACAATGTAGAGTGAATAAGCGAGTGATACTATGCAGTGCATCATCCAAGGTATTACGGGAGGAAATCACTGTCTTAGATAAAAGGTGCCAATCGAGGAGAAAATTGTTCTTTAGGCCAAGAAAGGTTTGAATCTCACCGAAGATCGCTTTATAACATTCTATCTCGCCAGAAATGCTGTCCTAGAAAAAGATAAGAATGCAGGAGCATCACTCGTTCGGAAAAGCGTGTTCTTTTTTGGCAGGCAAAAAGCGGACAACGTTCTTTGGGCAAAGAAATCCCAAAACGTACAAGTCGCAAGAAAGCAGAAGAAGCTTGCAAGCGGCTTCTTCGACTATACAGGCAGAACGAGGAGACTGAATTCGATCCTCTGAAGTGGTGGAACTTGCGCCAGCACAAATTTCCGGGCCTCATTCTTGTAGCGAAGTGCGGGCATGCCATCCCATCATCAAGTGCATCAACGAAGAGAAAGGTCTCATTAGCAGGTGTTAATTTAAGAGAGTCGAGCCAGTTTGAGTTCGTCCATGTTGACGATAATTTGTTTCTTCTAGCAGCGCTTCGACAAGTGGAACGTTGCGTGTCTCTGCGTTTGTTTTCCCTCGAAAGTTGGCTCTGAGTTGTTTTTAAGTATATGGTTCCGAGCACGCATTTGAGGGTTGGTGTTTAAAACTCAAATCGATGTGAGGTGTTGCCTAATATTGAGTATTGTAATATTTCTCCAGCGGTCTACTCGCGTCTTACCACATATGCACGAGTGCTTTACTGCGGGGAGTGAACGGCTTTCCTCTCATTTTTTATTCTTTGGCCGAGTAAAATGACGAAGTGTTATTATTCTGTCATTTGATAATTTTTATGTTTATAAAATAGGTGTCTTTCTTGAAGTGGGTTTCACAGAGCAAAAAAGAAAATAAATATTAAAATTTCTTTTCATTCTAGCGCAGCTTCTAGGCAGAGTGTCACTGTCACGAATCCTCCCAATACGATCGATGCCATAACTGCGATCATCTTTCCAGCGATGCGAGGTGTCTCTGAAAGGACGATCGCTTACTTTATAAATACGATAAACTAGCTTTCACCGTATTCTGACACGAAGAATTCGTTGTACGAAGGTAAGCAGACGGCTTATAGGATACCATTAAGGTGAGTTTTAATATTTTTATTCACTGCTTGATTTCATGATGTAAAATGAATGCACGGCTTGAGAATGGGATGCAGTTAGGAATTTTGCGAATGCGGATGGGATGCGAATACGAAGTCAATAGATACGGATTGGATGCGGATGGTTAAACGGTTATCCGCGCAGCGCTCTACCAATCTGGTATGCTGGACGAAAATATAATAAGTCATTTCAACCTCAAATACGCGAGAAAATTAAGGTGAGGCAAAACAAGAATGTGTGACAATCACGCATTTTTCGTGTACACCTTTCACCGGCGTGGAGGAGACCAAAACGATATTTTATCGCATACCAGAAGTGACGACATTCAAGATGGCTGCGCCCTTATGGAAAAGGTGTGCAGACCTTTCCGAAAAATGGCTCTGGCCGGTTTCTTTCTTATTTTTCTCTTTAGTAGATATTGGCCGCCGTGAAGGCATGGCCGTCTACTCCATGTTCAGTTAATCTTTAAAAAAAGATTTAGTACATTCCACATATCCCCTATACACTCCCCCCCTCCCCCCCCCCACCCACCAAAGCGTTTTCC
The DNA here is from genome assembly GCA_037355805.1 of Ixodes ricinus. Classification (NCBI taxonomy): domain Eukaryota; kingdom Metazoa; phylum Arthropoda; class Arachnida; order Ixodida; family Ixodidae; genus Ixodes; species Ixodes ricinus. The sequence goes on from JAZHYW010005382.1 coordinate 85,098, forward strand.
CGCAAACAAGAAAAGTCAATTACTTGGTTACATTACGCCCACTTGAAAAGTCACACGATCAGTCAGACAAGTTCGGCCTTTAACATGTCACATTCCTTATCACACCACCATTTTCACCAAGCATGTAAAGTTATTCATTATCATTCACTTGAACAGATATATATTGCATTGTGTAGCACACCCCATTTTAGTGATTATTTACAATATCAAGCCTCTTCCAAGGAATTGTCTGACTGGCGAAAATGCTCATTTCTCCGAGCAGTGGTTAGGTCATGGTCCTAGTACATTGTTGTGAGAAAATGGTCGGTTGTCAGTAATGTTCAGTCGTACTTTTAGTATTGATCGATTCAGATCGTAGAGAGGGCAGTCGATAAGAATATGGTTTATTGTTTCTTTTTCGTGCCCACAATCGCAGCCAGGGTCACTTATTCGGTTAACTTTATACAACATATTCAATCGTGTGTGCTGCTCCCAAACGTAAGCAGTGTATTGACGTATCTATCTTTCTTAGGAAGGTCATTTTGCATTGAGTAAAATCATATTTGGGTCTACTTGATGTAATAGAGATTTTACACCTTGATCATTAAACCCTATATCCCATGATATTTCTTTGGAATGATTCTCTAATATAGATTTTATGTGGGTACTTGCATAAGGTATCATTTGCACCCTGTCAAATGTGTGTGCGTTTGCGGCAAGCTTGTCCGCCTACATATATCATCGGATGCCGTTATGGCCTGGGATCCATTGTAACCTTATTGCATGTCCAGAATTTAGGCAAACAGTTGGTAGATTCTATAATTCTATGAACAAGTGGTGAGTTTGGGTTTTGAGGGCTCATTGCATTGATAGCTTTAAGGGCTGCCTGGGAATGTGTACATTTAAGCCACTTGTTTGAACCGCTTGTTTATTTTATATGCTATACTGAAGAGAAGATAGCGTGTAGGTCTGCCGTTGTTGACGAAGTTCTGTGGGAGAGTCGGTATGCGTTTTGGACTCAAAGTGGTGGTATGATATATGCCGATTTTTATCCGTCCTCCTTGGTGGATCTAATCGGTGCATACATGTTAGTGATCAGGATATTTCAATTTACATATGCAAAGGCACTTTGAGCAATAATCAGTGCAGTCGTTGTTGCTTTTGATTTGAAATCTGGTAGATCTATTTGGTTTCTGGAGTCTGGCATATCCAGGGTGGTTTGTTAGGTTCTTGAATCCACACCGTGTAGTCGGGTAGTTGGAAATTTAAGTTTTCGTGCGTATGGCGCGTGATTCGTTCGCTTTGCGAAGCGACAAACATGCGCGTGCTGGGATGAGAAGATCGAACGCTGGGCCGAGGACTTGTAAATATTGGAATAGTTTCTACACCTTTTCATAAAAACGTATGCGGGCGCGTTCATTGCTGTGCATGTGTCTTATGCACGCGCACTTTCTGGCTGGCCGCAATGGACCTTCTCGGATGCGCCAACGCCACGAGTGAGCGCTCCTGGGCATTATGGGAACTTCCAGGGTGACGCACCCTTCAGTCAAGCCAAGCCAAGTATAGTCACGTTGAGCTTTGAATGCTAGGTGGCGCACGCTACCGCCCGAGCTGCAGCACTCATTCTTAATTCCTTCAGGCATACATGTGAGCTAACGTTCTTTTGGAAATTTGTTAAAACAAGCTGCCCTGCTTTCTTATTTTATTGGCGAAGGTAAATAAAATGTACCAACTAGCTAAACTAATTCCCGTAGCAAAAAAAACAACAAAAACACGTTAGATGCGTGAGTCATATCTCGCTTCTTTGACGCGTGGCCCATGCGCGACGGCCCATTAAATCAAGAATGGTGGCCCATCAGAACGATGGCCCACCAGAAAGGGCCGTGGACAGACGTGCTGTGATTGAAGGTTTCTCACCTTATGTGGACAACGCAGCGCAGCACAAGGCGCTGCAAAGGTTGCCGTCTGCCAGTACACAGGGACCTAACGCAGAACTTAGGCAACGTGGATCCCGCAGGCCGGTACAACGGTGGTAGCAGCAGACGACGGAGCAGTGACCCTCGCTGTTCCCATAATGCCTAACGCGCGCGTTGAGGGCGTGCGCTTCTTCACAAAAAGTCCAATTGGGCCATGATTTAGCACGTGTGGACTGTTATTTTTGTAAACTGTGAAACGTGCATACATCATTCCAATGTTTACAAGTCCTCAGCCCAGCGTGCGATCTCCTCAGGTCAGCACGCGCATGTTCGTCGCTTCGGAAAGCGAGCAAACCACGCGCCTTACGCACGAAGACTGAAAAGGCCAGTAGCCCTTTTTTTGGAAAAGTCTACAGGCGAAGAGATGTTTTGTAGTGCCTTTCTTAGGTTTCCTCGCGTGACTTCACTACCTTGCGAACAACAAGTTCGATGGTGTTTCTAATGAGCACGGTGGAAGCTTGAAACCATTGCGCTTTGAAACCAACACTGCCAACACCGTCAAGATAGAAGTGCTTACATTACTCTTACTTCCGTCGATGAGAGAACCATTGCTGACGTCGTAGTCAGCGTTCGGCCAATCGTGGTAGCCCGACCACTGCGACGCTTTCGATCGCTCACGTCTCGAATAGTTCCATACAGTACTGAAAAATGCATAGGCGCGAGCGCTCGTTTTAAGCTTTGGTCGAGCGGGTGGTCGCACACTTCAAAGATATTTGAGTTGGAATATGCTCACACCCACGTTTTAGCCAGAATCGTGTAGGCAACCGAAAATGCAGGAAAAAAAGAGCAGTGCAAGGTTTCATAACAATATGATAAGAACGACCTAGCTCAATGAGACTAAACTTAGGTTACACCGTTATTACCCACATAACTGTGCGTTTTGTTAAGTTGAGGAGGGACGGTACGTTGGTTGACATTATTTTAGCATTGCCGCTTGTTATTCAAATCAGGTTCTGCAATATTACCAGAAATGCAAAACAACAACATATATACTATTGCCAAAATTTATAATGATTGTTTGAATGAACATAGTCAAATAACTGTGAAAAGGCAAGTCGAACCTCGGTAGCAAACCGAAGATCGTACCTGTTCGGAGATAACGGAAGAATATAGATTGAAATCTTATTTATTGTTTAATTGTCACCTGTGACTATCCTGTCTTACCAACTTCTGTTTGCTACAGTCTGGCAATACTTGCCGGTGTAGTTAGATGTACAGTCATGCAGATACTAAATAGTTCCACGCGAGTGGGCGTTTTTTCTAACGAGACTTGACTGGTAGCTACGTTCGAACTAGCGCTGACATCAGGACTCGTCCGTGGAGCAGATACGGGAACCTATCAATGCGAACTGCCGTTATCATCTGCCGTTTCGGAAATCCTCTCCCCTTTTAAATCAGACCGCGGTGACACAGATGCGGGTGATAACGGCAGTTTGCCGTTGATAGCCCCCCCTCCCCAAAAAAAAATCTGTTCCACATGGATGAGTCATGACCTCAGCGCTAGTTCACACGTAAGCCACCAGTCAAACTCTCCTCAGAAAAAAATAACAAAAAACACTCGCTCGCGTGGAGTTATTTACTATTTGCATACTCTGCATAAATCAATTTTTAATCTTTCCGGCGTGTCCAGTTGTATGACGACTTCTACAGCTTCGCGATTCCGACAGTCTCAGCCACCGGCTGAAACGAAGGTGCTTTGCTTTTCCTCCTGGGTAAAGAGCATCTTCGGTCGCTTCTCTGTCCAGAGTAGTGTTGCGGACTTGCCACTTCGAAGTTGGAATGATTCCAGAATCATTTTGCACTTTCGCTTCACGGGAATGAAATGGTGGTGTAATGGGAATGGAATTGCGGCAGCGCTGGTGGAAATGGAATGGCAATGGTATTAAATGATTTTTTGCCCGGAACGGAGTGGAAATGAAATGGGCTTGGTTCTTATGCGAGCTGTGTTGATTTTCATTTAGGGCCTACGGACTGATGGTGCAATTCGCTAGCGCATGGTAAGCTGCTTTTGAAACAGCATCATTGCACTAGAGGTGACTGACGGCTTGATTATTTCACTGACCTGTGCTCCTTCGAGAATGAAAATGGCGCCCTCGGTGTAAACTCTTAGAAATAGGAAGTGTATAGAGGTACACCCCTTGTCCCATATCTAACATCCCAAAACTACATTCGGACGTTTAGTCCAATGACGTCGAGCTGGCGATACCAACTTTTACAAGTGGCTTGATAGCTGTTGGATATAACGTACTAAATAGCTAATATGAGTAAAAAGAACAAGAATTAAATAATACAAAAAATTTTGCAGCAGGGCCAAAAAAAAAAAAAGAAGAAAACCCTGATAGTCTTACTGTGACATTTAATGCGTAGAATATCTATTTTAATAAGTTGTATCGGTCGACTATCAAGCCACCCATGAAAGTTGGTATCGCAGGTTCGACGTCTGTGGACTGAACGTCGAAGTTTTGTTTTTGGTGTTACATATGGGACATGAGGTGTACCCGTACACACCCCTATTTTTAGAGTGTAGCAACCTAAGTGCATGGTTGTAAAGTAGCAACTTGAGCTAGTTGGTACTTCAACATAATAAAACAGAGCGCAGAACACGGAGGAACAGGAAAGGGAGTTCCAAGGAGACACCGACTGTCCTGCTTTGATTTGAGCAAGTCGGTGGGAGATGTAGCCGAGTTTTTGTGGCAGACGTTTGATGGAAGTTACCAACAAGGAAGAACATTCCACCTCCAACATAAAGTTTTCCTCCTCTGGGGGCGTACAAATTCCACCTTCAATTCGAAAGGTTCAACGCCTTGGACCGTAGTTCTGCACGCCGCCTAAGCTTCAGCCTCCTCAACTTCTGAAGTTTCCTCGAGGTGTGTCAAACAAAGCGAATGAAGACTTCAGACCACGGTGTGTAACTGAATGTGTAGATGCTCTTTGCAGCATGCCAGCCCGCACTACACTTCTTTATGATTTCCGTCCAGTGGTAAGATTTGCATTGGACACTCAGGTACGTATACTAGAAGCAGACAAGGAAGGATTCTTCGTACTTATCTCTGAAGGAATGTACCAAGAGCAAGCCAATTCAGCAGTGATAAAGAACTTTCGTCCGGAGTTTATTTTACAGCGAAGCTGTTTTCAGCTAGGGTTCCGTGGATTTTTCGTGTGCGTCAGCAAAACTCTACTTCCCCGCTAAATTTATCGAAAAAATTTCTCCGCGAATTGTAGCGGAAACATTTTCCCGCCAATTGTAGCGGAAGAATTTCCTTCATAAGTTTAGCGGGAAAATTTACCCGCCAAATGTAGTGAAAAAATTTCCCCACCAAATTTAGCGGAAAAGTTTTCCCGCCAAATTTAGGGGGAAAAGTTCCGCGCCAAAAATTAGTGGAGGAAATTGTTCCGCTAAATTTAGCGGGAAAATTAGCGGGAACGAGGAGGAGGAGGGAAGCGCACCGCCCTCTTTTTGTCATCGTTCAAAGGGCTTGCGTGCCTAGTAACTTTTCCTTCCGCCGGGTGGCGGTCCCGTCGCGCGTGTCTAGTTTCCTCCGGCTCCTCGGAGCGGCGAGAGTCCTCGACATGTGTGTGCGTACCTTTCGTCACGATGGCGGCCGATCAAAACAAAAAATGCGTTCGTACCTTTGTTCTAAATTCTCTGTCATGCCTGTGTCATGTGCTAAACAGCTTCGCTGGTCATCCTTCACAGAATGGAATGGCTCATGATTTTCTTTTTTAAACCAGCGCTCTTTTCTTTTATCTGTCCTTTTCTCTTTTTCTGTGTTCTGTGCGCTGTTTTACCATACCAAAGTGAATAGTTGCAGATGGGCAAGGTGTTGCTCCGGGCGCCGCGAGACGCGACAAAGCGGTTGGTGTAATCATGCCCAATGAGCATGCAGTTCCCCAACCAGGGTGTCGAACCGAGCCAGATCCGACCGAAAACCGGAGCACAATCGTTATTTTTAAGTGAACCGGAACAGAACTCTAAACCAAATCAAGCATTCGATATTAGACCCGTACCGGAACGGAACCGTTATCTCATGTGGCGGTTACCAGTTCATTGGAAACGGTTAGGTGTACTAAAATGTGAGCCCTGCGCCTGCTTGCGGGTGGCGGCGCGAAATCAATAAAACATTCGCGACGGTGGCGTCAGTGGCTTAGTTTTGACTACACAAACGGAAGCGACGACATGGAGGCAGCTCAGTAATAAGGAAACATATAAGTATAGTTTACGTCTATGTACGCTACGAATTGTCGTCGGTGTGGAGGCGTACACTTCTATACTTTGTTTCACCTTACGATAGCTCACGAAGGACGCTACGAGCCACCGGAGCAAATTCATAGCTCGGAGGGTGCCACGTGTCCTTCCGGTTGCGCGGAGCGACGCGGGGAGCGCGAAGTCACAAGACAAGGCACGAACTATGGATTGGCTCGTGTAACTCCTAGCGTGCATCGCGGTACATCGTAAGGCTAAACGGATTCTACTTGATTATGTCGAGAGGCTAAACAGCTAATATTTCTATCTCTCTCTCTCTCTCTCTGTATTTTTGTATGTATCTATTTTATTTTCTTGCTGCTAAGCAATGTTCCTCAAGGAAAAAGAGAGCGAACATAAACATCAGAATAAAAACAAAAAGTTGAAGGCTGTAGGCACGTTTGTTCTGCGGTGACGAAATCTGGGGGCGCCGAGGGCAAAGCCGCGACGAGCGCGACACTGCGGCAACGGTCGCCGAGACGCCAGTCGGCCAGAGCCCGAGACGTTGCTTGAAGAATTTGTATTTGTGCGTGCGTTTGCTAGAAACTGCAAGTCGCCCGTTGTCATTTTTATGTTATTTTTCCTTTAATCGCCTTTCGAACGGCCTTCGCTGTCCTTCTCCTCTTCAATTAAGTCGTTCGAGCAAGTCATTCGGACGTGCGGTGGAAATAGTTTCCCGTTTCGATCAGGATGAACGTCGTACCGGCGTGCGGTTGTGCATCAGTGCTGCGTGACGCCCGTTAAAGACCCCAGACTCGCAGTCCCACTGCACGGGCTAAATGTCTCATCTACAATGGGTAACAATGTCGCCATACTCTAGCAGACTAAACTTTTTTCTGTCCAAACAACCAATAACTAATTTGTTTTCGTGGGTAGTTCGCGAGTACGGTGCGTGCTATCGTCACGGTGTGACTGTGCGTGCTGGCTGATTGACTTTATAAGAAGTACTGTACTTCGGTACTGTTTGCAATCGTCTGTAAAACCACGTAATTTTCATAGAACGGTGTTTGCGCTAAAAAATTCAAGATCACAAAAGGAAATTCAGCATATGTTTGTCTTGCTGTCCTCTCTTCGCAACACTGCTTCTGATGACCTATATATATATATATATATATTTTCTTTTTAATGAAGATGACGTTGTGTTGAACTCACCTTTTCTTCTTAACGACAGGTAGCTGTGGACTTTTTTCAAGAACCGGCTTGAACGGGTTTGTGTTTAGTGGAACCGGTAACCAAACCGTTATTTCGAAAGCATCACTGAACCAGAACCGAACCGGCACAATATACAAATCAACATGAACCTGCACCGAACCTGAATAATGACCGGTTCAACTCCTGCTTTTAACCTAGCCGATCTTCTTGTGTTTGCGTGAAACACAAATAAAAAAAATGAATTTAATATATTTAAGAAATCGCGAAAATCGCACCGCAAACGTAAAAGTTTACGTTTCAATGCAGAGTTCCAAAATATGGCGCTTCAATCCCTTGTGCTGGTGCCGTATAGCGACTGCACTCTGTAAGCGGTTTTCTCTTCTTGTCGCACTGGATTTGGGGCAGACATACACGCTTTGCAGTAGCTGTGCTTGGCCGCTGCCATAATTGACTTTGAATTTTCGTTTGAACTTATTACTTTTACTTCACTTCATCACGATCATAAAAGGGCAGTCCATTTCCATTTTAGATTCTAACGCAGGGGTGGCCAAGCTGCGGCTCGCGAGGCCGCATGCGGCTCTTCGCGTGTTAAAGTGCGGCTTGCGGCTCCCTACCCCTACCCCCCCCCCCCCCCCCACACACACCCACACAACACTCCCCCGCCTCCCCTCCCGGTCACACGAGCACTTCCCAGAAAGAGAAATAAACGTGTTTTAAATGCGAAAGACGGGTTACGGTTTGGTAGTTTCGTGCTACCGCTGCCCTACGTACAGTTGGACTGCGTTTGACTCAGATAGATTGAAAGTAGTCCGAGTTTCGTTTATTGCTCTAAACGAAAATCCCCCCCCCCCCCCCGCGGCTCTTGGAACCTTCGTGGTTTTATTTGCGGCTCTTATGCCGGGTCAGCCTGGCCACCCTTGTTCTAATGTGTCCTCCTCAGCATTGGCCTTTCTGGGAGCTCGTCAATGGCCGCTTCGCTGGCTCGGCATCTGGTCTAGACAAGAGAAGGTCAGCAGTAGCCGCAGTAATGGGACGCGTGTGCAAAGTGTCTATACGTGGCTTCGCTTCTAACAGCGCTCTAGCGGTACTGTTGTGCGTGTATTCGAAGCAGAAAACAATATAGCTTTTTCTTGCGCCACGCACGACTAGACATCTGTAAGGCCTTATCAAACAAACAACCCGCTAACCATGTATCTGTGGAGGGTATTCGCGACTCCAGCAAAACGGACGGTCCCTAGCGGAAAAACAGTGAACTGGCCGGAACAAGGTCCTTTCATGATTTCTGCTCGTCTCCTGTAGTTTACATGATTACATGTTTCGGTAGTTTACGTGATGGAGCAGTTGTCCCGGTAACTCTGTCGTTATTGTCGTATCAGTGTGTTGCTCAGGTTGCTCTGAACCAAACCTACGCAACTGCGTGAACCAGATATGTTGCGTTTATCAACGTTCATCAGCACGGTTGACGGACAATAAAGAGTTCTTTCGTTGCTTCCTCAAAAATGTCAAGCGTCTGGAAGCTCGCTTAGGCTAACACATTCCCACAAGTTCCATATGTAGAGGATAACAACCGGGGGCAAGCCATTTTGAGTCTAATGCTTGCTTGCTGATGCGCCAGCGTTACGCGTTGAGCTGGCACATAGTTGCGCCCTTATATAGGTCGCTGGAGTTGAATACCGTCCGTTTGGGAAGAAAATGACTGGTTTTAATCTGACACTGCAGACAAAGTTTTTCGAAAGCAAGATGCTAAACAATTGCGCAACGGAAGCTTGCTGGCGAGGTTGCCGAAGCATCAACGCTTCCCTGGTTAAATCCGCAATCTCATAGGGGGTGCAGCAATAACCATAGGATTTGGACTCTTCACTCCCTGCGATTCTGAAACTTTTCAATGACTGTAGAATAAACAATAATTCCAACAACGCAGGTGGCGCGTGCAACGTGCACCCTCAAAAGAACGAAGTGACGCGTCTCTCAACTATAAAGAAACTATTTCGTCCTTCAGAAAAAAACAAAAAGAAGCTTTTATCTAGGCTCAGTTCGAAAGACTGTAGATTCGGAAAAAACACCCAAGACGCGTAAATCGTATCGTGTGACTTTATACCTTAGAGTGAAACGTCGACGATTCCTCCGACTCCTCATTTCATTCAGAGGCTCGGGGTTTCTAAAATAAGACATCGAATATTCGCGCATGTTTTCATGAGAGTGGATAAAACTTTAACCTTTCTGGTGTTTCGGAACTGTGACATCCTTCCAAAACCTTTTTTTAGGGTGATGCGGTGTTTAATTAGTCAGCACTTGCGAGTTAGAAGTCCCGTCTTCATGAAGACGCTGCGTCGACTTCGCAAGCAGCGCGGCACTGTAGTACTTAAAGAAGAGTCTAATATTACTCTTCTTATTAATTGTGTCTTGTTCCAGCCACTCGGACGATAGACCCTTAGTAATAGCTACTGCGTCAATCACGTCAATCACTCGATTCTGGCATTGTTTGGACGCATGCTCGGAGGCAAGTGTTGGACACGAATGCTGATCAGAGTTCGGTGAGGTCTTGAATCCAATCGCAAACTTCGTAATGGAGAAAGGCGAGCTCCAATATTTCTTGATGGACTTTTTAAAAAAAGTCCGGCTTCTTGCTGAGAGTTACTAATTTTCGCCCTTTATGCGAAAAATAAAAATCTATGTAGGTGCATTTATGATTAGAACACAGTCATGTATCATTAATTCGAAAACCTCGATATTCCTCCCCCAACCCCCCCCAAAAAAAAATAAAAAAAACTTGTAAGGCAGAGACGAACGTATTTGCCCATTTCGTCCTCAAAAATGATGTATATGCAACTGGGTATCCATATTAACGAGGAGGATTATACTAACGAGGCATCGCTGTATATGTTGTTGCTTCTCCCTTCGACAACCAAATATTGTAAGAGCTACTTCCCGCGGCGTAAGAACAATGCTCAAAACTTTCGTTTTCTTCTTGATGTGAAAGCGAGTATATTTGCCGTTTCCTCAATCCAAAACAGTCATGCACAGATTAATCTTTCGAAAAGTGAATATAGTAATTCCGGTAGCTTCTTACAAACACAAATAGTAAGCAAATAAGTTACACGTTTCAATTAAAAAAAAACGTGAATGTTTTCTTTTAGACAAAAGCATTAACTGTTTCATGGAGCGAAACCAGCGTTGTCTGTAGCCGTTGTCTGTAGCAGCAAAAAAACGGCACCTAATTTCCCATTGGCTGAGCGAAACGGCACCTAAATCCCATTGACGGAGAGAAACGGCACCTAAATTCCCATTCCCAATTAAACACAATGAAAAGCACAACAACGCAGATGCTTCGTCACAGAAGCCGGCGGGTGCGCCCAAGGTTCAAGTGGATGCGCCTCAGAAATAAAACAAAAACAAAAACACAGCAGCGCAATGCTTCGCCACGGAAGCCGTCGTGAAGCCGGCGGGGTTCGCCGCGCCTGCGCAATGCGGGCGCGTGATGTCGGCGCCGGAGCGCCGTGTGCGAGAGGAAGACGTGGCGCGCTGCTTTTAGGAATGCGCTGTGCGTATGAATGCTTTCGCATTCCTACATGTAAACAACCTTAAATGTTCCTGCGAATTTTTTTTTTTTTTGCATAACGTAACGCGTTATGTTTTTACTCAGAATAACATTCTGGACGTTAAGCTAAGAAAGTGTAAATGCCATAGAAATTCTGAAACAAGTTCGTGGTACATCAAGAGAGAGGGAGAGAAAGAAAAAGAGAGATAGGAAGATACTTCGTTTGGACCGTAAGCAGAAACAAAGAAAACTGTCTTTCCGTCAGATATGCCTCATGTACGAACGCAAAAATGAAATTAAATTGATGGACGACCTTCCACCATCAGCGCAATTTTAATCTCGGTTATTGCGCTCATCAGTGATCACCGCCCAATATATGAGAGTCCCGGGCCCAAATTGAGGCACACTCAGAAATTGCCTTCGTAAGCAAAAGAGATACCACACGTTAGCCCCCTCGCATTCCACTTTTGCTTCCCCTGACGGGGAATGTGCGGCAATTAATTTTTATGAACGAGAACACCGCAGTGAGGGAGGAAGTGAAATTGAAAGTTTTTGAAAGAAAGAAACGGGATTATAGGAGAACTGTAATCAACGAACGTTCATGTCTGCATAAAGAGCCGGAAAACAGATATAAATAGTAAGGAGCAAGAAGTTAGAAATAAAAAGAAAGTAAGATAAACTTTTCGAAAAGGATTACGGTATTTTCCGGACTCTAGTCCGTGCCACTGGTATACTGCACAGAAACCAATTTCGACTGAAAAATTTAATTTCCTTCCTTAGATATTTCCTACCCGGCGCATAGACCACACTTCGTGCACAAAGCGAACCTATACTCGTTTTGACATCCAGAACCGCTGTAAAATAAATGCAGCTCTTAAAAAAATTAGGATCTAGGTAGGTGCATTTTAAATTAGATATATGTTATGTTATGAAGACGTAAACTTTCCAAGCGCCAGAAGTATCGCTTGTTCCTCCCACAACCAAATCTGGCAAGAACTATTTTACGCCGCGTATGAACAGTGCGCTAAACTTCATTTTTTTTTAAATGTGAAACGAATATAGTTTAAACGTGAATTTCTCATACGCGGAACACCTTGAAAATTTTCTACTTTATTCGCGCAAAAAAGCGCTTGTATCATACCTAGATCATTAGCATGACCTGTCATTCACGAGACTCACGACGTTTCGTCATAATGGCATTAAAAGAACAAAGCTTTGTGCAGTCCGCGCCGCGTCAAATTATGGCTCTTATACGCGAATAGTTCGCCGACAATAGTGAAGAAAATACAGTATCTGCCCACGAAAACGTCGTCAAACAGTGCGGGGACGGCGATGCAAACCGAACTTTACTGCGGCGGATCGTGAGAGCGAAATGGCTCTCTTGAACATGATGGATGTCGGAGCGGTCGAGAGAGCAATTAAAGGGTCTGCCCAAAATGGCGTGGATGCCTGTGCCTTTGGAGCGCAGAGGCGTACCCTTTCGCCGGCACTCCCCTCATTTTCCTCCCATTTTTTTCTCACCTTTTGCTCCGGGGTCGCGTGATAACGGCGCTGACTCCGTCCACCCCCCGCGTTGGACCTTCGAGAAAACGCCCCGCGAACTCTCTTAATTGCGCCGTGAAAATGGGAACTCGAACTCCGGTTGCGCTGACCGGCTTCCTTAGATTAAGTTCAGAACTACCGTTTCTTCTGTTCACAAATTATAAAAGTTTAGCGGTTGAAATTTAACGCGGTGCGGATTCAGCCTGGGGTTCTATTTTATTTCATACATATATATATATATATATATATATATATATATATATATATATATATATATATATATATATATATATATATATATATTAGGGCTGGGCGATTGATCGATTAACCTTCCGATTAATCGATTAAGGCTTTAATCGCGATCAAATTTTTTAACCGGTTAATCGGTTTTTTAATCGGTACTGAAAAAGAAGTCAACTGGACACACGCATGGCTCTATCCTGGACGACCTGCCCGAACTAGGGGTGACTCATGCCCCCCCCCCCCCCTCTGTTAAGGAAAACGCTGCGTGGCGTGCATCCTGTCGTTCTCTCCTGAGCGGTTTTCTGTTCCCAGCCAGGTGCTATGAGTATGAGCAAGGCTCGCGAAGCGTCACGTGTTCGAGGATATCCACTACAGTTCTACCGAGGCCAGACGAACAAGCCGGGCCCGCAATTGATCCCTTTACGACCGCGAAACTTCACGTGTTGAGGATCTATTACACATCCTGCCCAGGCAAGACAAACAAGCAAAAAAACAAGCTGGGTAGTGTTGCGAAAGGCCTTAGGAAACGACCTTCCCTAACTAATCCGACCGGCACGGGTGAACGCCCTGGAGCATCGTCGCCAGACGCCAGGTGGCTACGGTCAGCTGCGCCCGGAGACAAAGCGAGAGGCACCTTGGAGTCGCCAACGCACCTTGGTACACGGGGACGACGTGACCTTCTCCGAAGGATCATCGGGTTGACCCACGCCAGTGTCATCTGGCCGTCTTTGCCGTCCGGCCCCTCTCCTTGCTTCTGCTGTCTGACCTCGACGCACGGCGACCCGACAGCCTTGGGACGTCCTCGACAGAGAAGGGGGCTTTACTCAATTTCCCCGGCTTAGATAGCCCATGGGATTATCCCCTAACCCACGGAAGCCTGGACGCCTGCAATTATGGATGTCTTCCGCCTTCCTCGAGTTCGATGGCACCATTGTCCGCCGAGATTGACCGGCGACACCGCGGCCAAGGATGTCTGGCCCTTCCGTGTGTGTGCCGCGTGTGGCAGTGTGTGAGAGAGGGGAGGGCATACTTGAATGTTAGGGACTGGCCCCACAGCCTTGGTGAAGGCCTGAACCCTGGGGATTCCCTACTAGGGATCCGGGGACATGTGACATTATAAAATGAGCAGCAGGCCGCTGCTACAATGTGTTCTCATAGTGTTCTCGAGTGTTCTCCCGTCAGATGATGTAACCTGTCTATTTGTATATAAAAAGAGTTATATAAGAGACACCCCTCCTGCGCCCTGGTCCTTCCCGAGTCCGGCCAGGTCATGAGTTCCTGCCCTCACTCGGCTCCCTGCCGCATACCAAGAGCCCGGACAACCGCTCGGTCCCAACAGTAGCTAACAACGCCTTGGCTGCTTGTTCCAGTATTCGGCCCGCAAAAGTGGACGAGTTCACGAGTATGAAAGGCAATCTCGCTGGAAAGTTTGGGTTTAAAGTAAACTCCAGTGGTGAAGCTTTTAACTCGAAGGAAGTTCACTGCATCATCTGCAAAAAGCCGTTTTCATACAGTGGAAGCGTAAGGTCGCTTCAGTATCACCTACGAGCGAAGCACCCATGTACGCCGCTGCAGCAAGGACCATCCGCCAAAACGCAGACAACAATCAACGCCTTCTCATCGAGGTCCCTTTCTCTGAAAAAATAAGAAAGCATCGCCCAAGCTTTGACTTCTTGTCTTCCTGTCGGAGAATGTGGAACAACTTTGTCTTCGGAGCTGGAGCAAAAATATGTGAGTCTTTGAATCGTTGAACTACATGTATCCTCAATTGTCAATGTCCTTTGCGCCGTGTAACAGAGAGTAAAATAGGTCTTCAAAGGCAAGACGAGTTCTTGTATTCTTTTTAATATATTATTTATAAAAATCAACGCAACCGATTAATCGATTAATTAATCGATTAAAGGGTGGCGATTAATCGGGTTAAAATTTTTAATCGACGCCCAGCCCTAAATATATATATATATATATATATATATATATATATATATATATATATATATATATATATATATATATAGAAGAAAAAGAAAAGGTGCATTAATTCCTTTTGTGCAGGTGATTTATACGGCCAGAGGGACATACAATAGGAAGTTTTTATTAATGTTAAGTCGGATAATTACCTAAACTATTTTGATTAACCTTTTAATAATGAAAATAAACGTGCGATTGCAATACGAATCTTGCTGAGCGTGAATTAAACCCCCTAATTCAGTCATTTTTAAAATTGCTTGAAACACGTGGGAAGCGTTAAGGCGCACCAAAGTTTCCACTCGTGCGACAGGCACAACGCTAGCGGTGAGAAAATGCGAATGAGAATCTTACCATTTACCTTTTCGCACCACTAGCTTTACAAAAAGAAAAAGAAAAAAACTATTTTTGGGGGGGGAGTACTGTAAATCGTACATCTCTATTCCTTATAAGCAAAAAAAAAAAAACACGAAATCATTACAAAACGACAGAAGGTGAGGAACACATTTATGAAATGATAAAAGCTATATAACCACAAACCTGTTATTAAAATCCCCTTTTTATGCATATCTATAGCGTTATACAACACCGAACCCGAGTTATGCAAGGACCATTATGGCGTGTAGTGTAGGTCGTGTCATTGGTGTTCCTGAGCGAAAGTGAGGGAAAGGCAATAATTAACTAGGAAAATAGATTCTACTCAACTCGTTAAAATGAGACAGCGCGTCTATACACTGTCAAATCCTCACCGAGCGACGGGGAAACTCTGCGTCCAAGGAAACGCATACGCATCGCGGATGCTGTTCCACTTTCGCGCTTGTCCGAGGGAGACGGCTGTCGCCAACGCATTGAGATACAGGATTCTCCAGGACAGCATGCAGACGGGCTGTATCCGCTGTCTCGAGATGTTTTCCACGACGATAGATGGCGGCAACCACCCATCAAAATTCAGAGAGGTGGAAACCTCCGAGGATGCGCGCTTCCAGCCGTTCGAACTAAAGTCACTGACAGGCTAACAACATAGGGTGAGGGAAACGGGGGCTGAAGAGGAGGAAACAGACGGAACGATAGAGAGGAGAGAAGGATTATTCCTACCCATCACAGCGTCCCATCTGCTTCGTCCTCTCCAGCCCTCGTTTCTCTCGCCCTTTGTTCTTAGCCTGTCACGGACCATAAGCAGAAACTTTCGGCTTTAAGGGCAGTGGATTTTCGCTGAGCAAGATGTAATTCTTAGGAAAGTATCTTCCGAAAGCACGTAGGCTTTAATGTGGGAGAGAACAAAAAGGTTGGGAGATTTAAGCGGAGCGTCGGAGGAGTTGCTAACAATCTTGTACACGTTGCTCGAAAAAAAAAAAAAGTAGTCGATTACAATTACAATTACTCGTGTTTAAAAAAGTGTTCAATTAAATTCCTTGATTACTCGAGTTGAAAACTAATCGGCTGTTACATGAAGAAGTAACGGTTACTTTCCGATTACTTCAGATTTTAGTAAAACGACAGTTTTCGGCAGGTTTGAAAATGGGTCTTTTGTACTGGACATTATCGAATTTGAATCCCCAAGTAATGAACTTCTTATCTTCTTAATTTACCAATTTCGGTAATCAATATTGCTGTAGGAGATTTGGTTTAATGATTCCGTGGTAAAAAACATGTACCAACGAATGGCAGCAATAGAAACGCAAGGGGAAAAAAGTAACGGTTAGAAATAATTTGAATAGTTCCAAAATTAATCAGATTACTCTCGTGATTACTTTATCATACATTTAATCAAATAATTACAAATTGTTCCAAAAAGTAATCGTCGAAAAATAGTTTCATTACTTTTATTGAGTAGTGTACAAGTCTGGACTTATCGGGGACATTCTTGTGAAATGTTTGTGGGAAGTGGAGCAGGGGCTTCTAATAATTAATTAAAAAAATATTCAATAGTGTTCAACCCTGAAGTATAAATAAGCGCTGTCTTATTCACGAATGCACTTAAATACATTTGCTACAGTATCTTAGCAAACATCTCAACAACGCGAAAACAAAAAAGGTCGATACTGTTCTGTTGGCCTGGAGAACAAAACCTGAGACCAATTTCAAAATCTTGGCGTCACAAGCAGATTTTTGTTGGACCACATCACATTAAAACTGAACTCAACTTATAGCCATCATAGATCCATCATAACCAAAGGGTGCTAATTTTAGACACACAGTTGTGGGAGTCCTTCAATTGAACCATTTTGACCCTGGAAAAATGCACCGTATAGCAGCGGTCTGGTTTGTTTTTATCCTATTTTACCAAATAGATGATGATTTGGTCGGCAGCAGAAAGTACAAAACGGGTCACAACATTTATTTATAAAGTTGGAGCTAGCACTGGAAGCCTAGCGTGGAATGGTCGTGGGTGTCGTTGTCTCGTCATCATCTTCCTCACAATACATGTGTATCTATTTGTTTAAATAAGCTTGCTGTTACGCCCGAACATTAAATTGTATCAAGTGCGTACAGCGAAACACATGCCTCCATCTTGAGTTAGTCGTGGTTTTGAATAGGAGTAGTGCGTAGGCAAGCATTGTGCATGGCAAGGCATATTTTGTGCGAAGAGCAGGGCGTCTTCCGTACATTGTGCTAATATACGTTGCCCTTTCCTTTCTTATACATGCAACGAATTATTTTATTTCGCCGCATAGAATGTCGCTACTCTAAAGATACCCTGTACCCTGATTTTAGTAGACGTAGATCGCCAGTGTTATATGAAGGTACAAGACATTTGTAATGATTATGCAAAAAAAGGGAAATATCGTGCGTAAATATTATTCGCGGTTTGAGAGAGCAAAATACTTGCTAGGGAGGAAAGATATAAGAGTGTACTGCGGAATCATGACTGGTGGCGTGCTGCAACTGCTAAATGTAGACCTAAAGCTTCTGCTCTACGTATTGCGGGATACTTCTCCCATTACAACTGCGTCATGGAACATCAGTGCCCTGTGACATCACGGTATCACGTGCCATGACATGACACCGTGACGTCACATGACATTGTGATGCCAAATGACACCACGATGTGATAACCTCATGTGATGTCGTAGTGACACGTTACGTGGCACCGTGATTTGACATCGCGATGTCACAGCACGTGATACCATGACGTTACAGGATACGGATGTCCCATGACGCAGTGCTAGTGTGACCGTCCGCAGTCTGCGTGCAACGCTTCGGCTGTCACCGCAGGTAATTTTGCAGCCCACGGCAAGGAACCAAAAATATCTCAACGCAGAATTGCATTCTTATTGATGCTAACTTTGTCTTAGCCTAAAAAGTGAAGCGTGCAACTTACTCAATCCGACCAAACAGGGTTGGATTGAGTTAGCTAGCTGCTAAACACTTGCACAGCGAGCTCCGCCGACCACGCAACGCATGCGTGAAAAAATAAACGCCGACAAAGAAGAGACAGGAAAACACAAGAGGCTGGAGAGAAGACTCTAAGACACTTCGAGAGGACTTGGCGAACTGCAAAAGCTTTTTAAAAAAATAAGAAAAAAGTACACAACAGGAGGACGTGGGTGTACACTATGAACACGGCGTCGCGTTCATGGAAGGCTGAGACTGGAGTTAGCGTTCCCTGCGTTAATCATAAAACACATTTCTGCAGATGAGGGTTTGGTAAAAACAATGAAAATAAAGTTGCTATTTTTCCTTTTTTTGACGCGGAAGTGGAATTATTGGTTCTGCCAAGCCCTTTAATTGCAAAGGACAAAGACGGCACTCACGCAGGCGAGCCTGGCGAGCTTCGGAAAATCGGAACCCGAAGAGGCAAAGTGCAAGACCTGCACCGCGAACGACACGGCAGCCCTGCAGCACATAATCTAGGACTGCGAAGATATAGACAGACAAAGAAGGGAAGCGATTAATCCCTCCAAGAAGATGACCAACCGAGGACGCTAGACGAGGGGGTCAGAACTAAGGGCTCACCAGAACACAGGAAACTCATCATAGACACACGGGTGCATTGCCGCAGAAAATCGGGGAACGAGATCACTTCGTCTAGTCACGATGTCATCACCTACCCTGACCCATAAACAGACCCTTAACTTTACCGCTCTTGCCTCGAGTCGTAGTCACACTGATCAAAGATCGTACAAAAAGACAGTGGGTAAACATGAGTCACCCGAATATCCGTGGTTCGAATGCCGCCTGTCAAGTTTCCTCCTTGAACTTTGAGTGCCGTGCGGCATTCGAAGCACTCATCTCCCGGAGACTCGCGTTCGAATATGTCTGCAGACTGTCTTTTGTAGGATGTATTTGCAGTGTGACCGCGGCTTGACTACAACTCGGCCAAAGCATGCGATCTTTTGGTAAAAAAAATGAAATACATGCTTTCATTCACTTATTTATTCGCAAACTTTTAAATAACCATAGTGCGCCGCATAAAAACACGCACATTAAACATAGGAGAGTGCCAGGCGTGCTATTCGCGTTTTCCGGTTTAATCGTTCTTCCGGGCATTGCTGTATAGTCCCCGACCGCCCGAAACCGCGGGTATAATGTAATCGATAAGCTGTCAGGAAGAAGAAGGGGGCGCGTGTTAGAGAAAGAGCTAAGGAATAAACGAAACAAGACTAGAGTTTAAAGGATCCGAACCGAAAGAAGGGTAGGATAAACCAACTAAGCGCTCTGAAGATGGTTCGAAAATAGCTTTAACGGTTGCTCTTTTTGTGTTTGTTTTCGTGGTGGGGCTACGATGGCTCGCGGATATTTTGACGGTTTGCCGCGTTATTAGGTTCCGCGGAGAACGAACAGGCCACTGGATGACCCAATGCTCGCCCTGATCCAGCGCAGAATATTTTTTTGTCGCATTGCGTTTTTTTTTTAATTGTTTTAATCCGCGCGTATTGTTAGCCGGACATGCTGACATCTGTAAGCGAACTAAATATATTGTTCTTTTTTTTCCTTAAGAAACAAGGCAACGTCAGTGTTCAAATATACGTTTACACAGTCGGCAATGGTGGATATAACTAGTTTAAAACAGGTCTACTCAACATCTTTTTTATGAACCATTTACAATAACCTTTTTTTCAAAAGTGCGTGCCTTCTAGTGGGTGATAAGCTAGTTATCCGACTCTCCGCCATTTCTTGGGCTCGTACTTTGAGCAGGTAGTGGACACGAGGACTGCCTCAGCGTCTGGCCTGAACTCGAATCAGCTCGTATCGAAAACGAGTGCAGCATCAACGTTCGGTGATGACTCGGATCCAGTCACACTCTTGGTGCCGCAGAAAATCGCGACTGATAACCTTGCCTAATAGGGTTTTGAAATTAGGATCCATTTTCAAAAAATTCTGAAAACGAACGATATCCTCTTTTTTTTTTTATCGACTGAACGTTACTCACCTGCTTGAACAGTTTTTTCGTCATCTCCCACCGGTTATGCTCGGTGAATAATAATATTATTAATATTAATTTTGGGCGTTTCTGAAAGACATGTTCTCCGTACTTACTGCTTCTTGTAGATGTAAAGAAAAACACACTCTACATCTAATATTTTGTGCGGCGCCATAGAGGTGAAGTAAACTAAGTAAGAACCAATTAATAAAATTCAACCCTCTTTACAAAACTAAAAAAGAAACGATAGAAGCTTCATTATGTTGACAGGTACTGGTAAGCACAGAATGTGTGATATATCTTCCAGCGAAGAACAGAAGGACATCTGAACTTGAGCGCCTAGCGAAGATTCGCTCTTATTTGTTAGACATGCCGTGAGATGGCGCTAAATGACGTATAGGAAGGCCGCGCTTGTGTTGTCTATAGCACCGACCCTATGGATAGATCAGTCGGAAAAGTGAGTGGCTCACACTCTGCAGGTGGTGAGTTCAGATCCTGCCGGGAGGATAGAGTTTTTTTCTTAATATTATATGGTCTCCTATGGGCCTAACGTTTTTCGGTGTCGTTACGGCCGGCTAATACAAGCCAAACGTCACTAGAACTTCCAAGGAAATCTGCTCATTAAACACATTGTGTGTCAACAATGCCACAAAATCATGTGGCGTGCAGAAAAAAAACTAAATCTATGGCAAATTGCTATGCAATTGTGTTGCATACTTGAAACGTTCTGGATTAATAGCTCAGCGATTACACTTTATAGCCAATCACGTTGGTGTTAGTCCGCGTAGTGTGGGATTAGTCTCTAGTGCTCAAACTTGGGTGACTAATATCCTTGCTCACGCTGTTCATCACTGAGATTCCGCGCAGCTAAACACCTACGTTCCCGGCATCTCTTCGTGAGATAACTTGACGCTTACCATACTCACTTGTAGCAGTTCCTGGAATGGCGCGATACGCTGTCATGTACGCGTTACTGAAAATAAAGCTAACCGATTACACTCGCGATTACTTTATTCAAAATTTAACTGATTAGAGTATCCAGTTACTGCATGACAAAAGTATTTGAAAAATTACCAGAAAGTAATTGATTACTTTTCATGCTAGTTTTTTAACTTTTCATTACGAAATCAAAAATGCATGCATATGTTCAAAGTGGTTACATTTTGTTTATTTTTGTCATGCACACCTTGTTAAGCTTCAACAGCAGTTGTCGTTCCGAGTTCACGTCAGTCATCTTCCCACGTTTCCTGGTGAAGATATCGGCCGCGACGCTGAAGACCCTCTCGACGGATGCGCTTGAGGGAAGAACAGTGTTGTAACGCACCAACACTTTGCGTACCAGTTCGTGGTTGAAGAGTGCTTCGACGGACGCTTCTGAATTCTCCTGGAAGCGAAGCGCTTCACTGTGGCGAGGCACTTTCGACAGCTGAACAACCCGAAACGTCGCTGAGCGCGTTGACATTCTAATCCCTCTGTTATCTTGGTATGTTTTTTTAGTTGCTTAGGGGAAAAAGAAAGTGTCCCACGTTGGTGCAAAATAGACGAGTGACGCATGTACTAACAGCTATTTTTTATGCAAAAAAAGTCAACCCAATAATTTTAGCTTTTTCGAAAACATATTATTGATTCCAGAAAAAATAGTAATTGAATTTCAGCAAACGTTGCAAAAGAAGTAACTGAATCGTTATAAAGTTACAATAAAATGTAATTGATTACAAGTAATCAGTTACTTGTAACTCGTTCCGTACAAGTCTGGATACGCTATAATCACCCCTCCGTCAGTGCGCCCTCGCTCAATCACGTGAACACCTCCTCCTCACCCTCGTCTAGTCGCGTGACTACCCCCGTTAGAGCGTCGAGCTTTTCCTCCGTCGGTGCACAGGTGGTCGAACTCCACTCACCCACCTCTAGCCACGTGACTTCCCCCGTCAACCAATCAGCGTCGTGCTTCGCGGTCGCTTCACTTTTGGTGTTTCACAAAATGCAGAGCAACCAGCCAGGGAACGCTTCACGTTAAAAAGACAGTTGACCAGTTTTATGACGACATATTAAACCCCGAGCCGATCATCAAAATACTGAAACCCGTTTCGGGTTTTAGTTTGTGGATTACCACCCAGCTCGCATACCTAGTAACGTTGTTTTTAGTTTCATGTCTTTATAAAAAAAAACGGCGTCGTGCCTTCCTATTTCATAGAATGTAGGTTCACTAATCATTTTTTGGTTTAGACGGTTATTTTATTAAGTCAAAGTTTTGATAGAGGTGGATACGTTATGCGAAGTAGTGCTTTTTGTAATATGACTATAGTTGACGGGCAATCAATTCCATTGCATATTTTACCAAAGCTCGCTGCTTGTATTGTAATGAGCCCCGGACCGTGGCCCTGCAGCGTAACGCTGTCGGCTCAAAGTCAAACGAACTTGCCGACACCTTGTTTCACTCTGAGTCCGACAGCAGCTGGCGCCACAATCCATTAGAGATAATCAGTTAGCGCACCTAAGTTCAGAGCACGCGGAGTGAAAGAAAGCTCGCACCGCAGAACCCAGGGATGCTGGGTTCAGTTCCCGCCCCTGCCAGTTTCGACTTGGATGACCATCGTACCGGTGTGCGGTTGGTGTGGTCGTGTATCACTACTGCGTTTGGCATGTGTAAGGCCCCAGGCTTGCAGTTTTAGTGCACTTGCTAAATTTCTCATCTACATATGAGACACCAGGCTGAATAAGTTCCGGCTGTGTTAACATACATACGGCCTAATAAATAATATTAACTTTGGGCTTCCTCAGGCTATTGTTTCATCACAAATAAATGTTAGATTGAACATCACAAACGCATTGCTGTGGGGGCTAAATAAGAAAGAAATCATATATATGTATATATTTTTACATGATCACGCATATACACGGCTTTCGATTCTTGGCACGCGAAGCTCTCCTCCGGCCTTTCCATTCGTCGGGAGAAACTGAGATAGAGAAATAAAAATGGTTTGAGGCTGTTTCCGTGAGCGGTGGCGCTAGGTACAGGTCCCACAAATTATCATCATCGACCTTGCTTGGCTGGCAGCCCGGAAAAAAAAAAAGAAAGACGTTTACAATCCCCTGTAACGCCGAAATAGAGCGCAGCTCTTGAGGAGGAGGAGGGGAAGGTACGGAGAGGAGGCTCTGCCCCTCCTGGCTTTCCTCCCATTTAAAGGAAAATTTTCCCGCTAAATTTAGTGGGAAAATTTTTCCCGCTAAATTTAGCGGAAAAATTTCCCCGCCAAAATTAGCAGAAAAATTTCCCCACTAAATTTAGCGGAAAAATACTTTTCCCCGCTAAATTTAGCGGAAAAATTTCTCCGCAAAATTTAGCGGGGGGAAAATTTCTCCGCTAAATTTTCTGCCGTCGTCGCCGCTCAAGCCGGAAACGGCGCCTAAGAGCTGCGCTCTAAAGGCGCTAGTTTGCCCTAGAGCCACTAAATAAGCTACGCTTCAGAGTAACGACACTTGGCCATATTGTGGCTTAAAATCATGGTTATCAGTTATCTGAAGCTTTATCTGAAATCACAGGAAACGCTTTTCTGTCCTCCACAAAATTTTAAACAGTCCGCGACAGAGAGAAGCAATATTACATGTGCTTCCTACCGAATCAAATGCTGAGGAAGTCGCACTTTTGAATCATGACGATCGGCAGTTGCGTCTGTTCTGCACAAGCCCCAATATGGCGGCGCCCACAACAATGTCGGGGAACGGAGTGCCGATACTCTAAGCGCAGCTCATTTAGTGGCTCCTAGTTTGCCTATACTTCGTTTCAGCTTGGGTCCAGACGCAGGCGATGCTACAAGAGCGAGCTCCGGGCTTTCAGCGTCCCTGCCAAGCACGCGCGCTAGTGCAATGCAAGCACTGTTCAGGGCCACACGCTCGCGCTCTTAGCATCGGCTGCGTCTGGACCCAAGCTGAAACGAAGTATAGAGCCACTCGATATGGCAGCGTAGCTGCCAGAGTAGCGCCACGCTTTTCCCTGTGCCGCCTCTCACCGCGATTGGTCACACGCGGTACCATAGCAACGGGCCGAGCTGGCACCGTGCCCATAGCAACCGAGTGACTACTCGTCACGTGACCTCGCAAGAGACGTGATGTCACCGGTAAGATGGCAGCGCCCAGAGCTGGTGGATGCGAGTTTGTTCGGTGCGCGGTAGTCGTAATGTGCCGCTGCTTGCCGACGATTTCGGACTTCTTCGTGCTCTCTGACGCAGGTATAACGTGAAGATCCGAAAGAATGAGACTTTATACCTTTTCTGTGCAAGATCGCTCTGGACATTAGCACCTGTGCGACAGCATCAGTCATATCGCCGTAGCGGTGCTCGGATTCCCGGATGTGTTCGAGGATCGATAAGACTTTTAGCATGCAATTTTCGCATACTCTAGGCTTTGTTTCAACGTTGGAGTGTCTGAGAATCGATGCGAAATGTATGCGTCGCATGTTGGGCCTTGGAGAAGTTGTTTCAGCCCCAGGTAACCGCATAATCACCGAAACTTTTAGCGAGGAAGCTCCTGCGATCTTTACGTTTTGTACTGATCACCGATTTTACGATATAGCTTTTAGGATAAAATTTTCGCATTTTTCTAGCTTTCTTTGAAAGTTTGAATTTCTGAGAATCGAAACGAAAGATATACGTCGCGTGTAGGGCCTAGGGGAAGTTGTTTCAGCCCTGGGTCACCGAATAATCACAGCAGCTTTTAGCGAGGAAGCGCCTGCGATCTTTAACCTTTTGTACTAATCGACGATTTTACGAATCGGCAGTTCTGAAGATTTTGATATAACGTGCTTTCGTTGCAATAGCTTACATTTGATCGCAGTGTTTTTTTGTTTGTTTTCTCAAGTGACAAGCTGGCGTTTGCTCAAATGACGTATATGAAATGTCCTGCTATATAACAATGCATCAACACATACTATTAAACTTAGATGCTCAGAGGTGTGTTCGTCTTTGTAATTAACAAGTTACAGACATAATTATTTCTTACGAGTGTAATATTTATTTTCTGTAGCTGGGCCCGTTTTGTGCTCATTAATGTCCGTGTGCTATGATGTTATCATCATGTATGTATGGTTCTAAATATCCTCTTTGCAATGCCCACAA
This sequence comes from Ixodes ricinus, assembly GCA_037355805.1. NCBI lineage: Eukaryota > Metazoa > Arthropoda > Arachnida > Ixodida > Ixodidae > Ixodes > Ixodes ricinus. The sequence goes on from JAZHYW010005382.1 coordinate 110,218, forward strand.
AGGCCAAAATGACGTCAGCCGACCCCAGCTCACGCATTGGACACGAAAACTGCGTCACTCGGACGTATGCGCTCGTCAACAATCAATTCGTCGACGAATATTTGAATTCGCGTTCGTGGCCAATGAGTGCCCTGACGGAACTTATCATCACTTGCGAATGCCAAGTTCTATGGTGTGCTTAAAAAGCACGGTGGAAGCTTGGGGTCATCGCACCGGTGCCCTAGCATGTCACGACCGCGTGATTTCACAGTTCGCTTTTGAGTTGAGGATTACAGCTAAGGAAGAAGAAGTTAAAAAATCATTTCATGGCCCCTTTAACACGGATATGTGTGCTACACCAGATAAAAATATTGACTTTTTGCATGCCGGTAAACTTCCGGACGACCACTTGGCCTGTCGGCAAGAACACCTCATATCCGGCGTCCGTCGCTTTTGATGGCGTTAACAATCCTCTGGAGACCACCATGCTGTCCTTCTTGGTTTAACCCCGTCGACTGTTTATCGCCCAAACGAGGGTGAGACCGTCGTCGACGTCGCTCCTCGCCAGTCGGTGAGATAATCTCATCTTGAATGGATGATTGGGTCTTGAAGAAGTATGATGCTAAGCATACATTCGCTTACTATGGGGCAGTCGAGCAGCAGTCATGTCCCGAGGCAATCGTCCTGTCGTGGCCGGCGTAATCGGATTTTGTTCCATAGGAGCGAAGTCCGAAAGCACAAGGACGGTACGTACGTCCCACGAAGCGGCCGCCATCCCGGCGGCGCGGAAAACCACTCGCCTTGTCCGTGCACCTACGATACTTAGCAGCTCTCGTCGCCCGACAGTCCCCGGGCTGCAAATCGTCTCACTTCACAGAAGAAACAGGCACCGTTCCTCCAGAGGCCCGTGCCGCACCGCCATGCCAAGCGTCTTTTACCACTTTTCAATGAACGAATGGAGATATCAACGAAACTAGACTAAAAAAGTTGCCGCCCGGCGTCGCTAGCAGCACGGTTACCATGGCAACCTCTCAGGCCCAAAATGGAGATCACTATCGGCGCTTCTGACGTCGTACATCTAGATAATTTTGCGTCGTGTCGCTACTCTGGCAGCTACGCTGCCATATAGAGTGGCTCTAGTTTGCCCGAAATATGGTCGTTGACTCACTCCACGACACACATTTCGTTTTCAGCGAAGCAGTGGGCTAAAATTCGAGTGTTATATATTTGAAAACCGTAAACGACATAAAATAAATACGCGCCTGAAGGTTTTCTAGCGAACTGTGTATTTAATCACTTCTATACTCTTTTTTAATGCAACTACTTTAGGTAAGGCCAGCTGAACTAGAAAAGCATACACATGGAAAAGACCATACACACCGTGGGACTAACAACTGATTTTCTTTTTCCTCCTCTTCTACTACGAACCCCACTTGAGGGAAATATTCTCTTCTTTTTTGCTTCGTAATTCACCGAAAATTTAACCCCCAAAGGAAAATTTTTTTCTTTCTCGTGCAGCACGAGAAGTTGCACTAACAGTCAAACAAAGTCAAAAAGTCAAATTTGGCGTTATTTGTTTATACAGCAGGAGGTTAGTCTGCCTGAACATGGCGACATTGTTACCCACTCTAGGTAAGCAATTTAGCCAGTGCGGTACGGCTGCTATACTTCGTTTCAGCTTGGGTCCAGACGCAGCCGATGCTACAAGCGCGAGCTCCGGGCTTCCAGCGTCCCTGCCAAGCACGCGCGCTCGTGCAATGCAAGCACTGTTCAGGGCCACACGCCGCGCTCGTAGCATCGGCTGCGTCTGGACCCAAGCTGAAACGAAATATAGCCTGGAGATTTTAACGTGTACCACGCAGTAGTGATACACGGCGGAGCAGCACATGCTATATCCAAATCACGTGCTCGGGCGTGGCACACACGAGTATTCCAGTAGCTCCTTCCTTTCTGCTCGCGTTTCGATGGACGGGCCTTGGGCGTTCAGCTCGTCCACAATTCTGTGCCACAACTCGTCCCGGTCAGGCTTGGTCAGAGGACTGTCAGTGGCGGCCCTCAATAAAGCTTGGCTTTTCTGTCAAAAAGTCGTTTAGAAGGCTAATCTGGTAGACCGACAAGCGAGGACTTCCGCTTCTTCGTGTTGTCGGCCATGACTGCCTGCCTCCGCAACGTAAGAGGCTGCAGCTAATGCTAATAGTTGTTGTGTAACTTAAGTAAACTAAATATTTCATACGACAAATTTTCACAAAAAATAGTTTAATTAAATTGGTCTGCACTTTACGTTTCGGATACCAAGAGTATTGCTTTCTAGAACCCTTCACTGCCGAGTTTTGCGATTCTCCGAAATTCCCTGGAGGGAGAAAAAAAAACGATGTAGTTTAAACTCAATCGCCACAGTTCGGCGACGTCACCGGACACGTCATGGTGCAGTTCTCTTCCGATGTAGTTTGTTGGTGATGGAGATTAGGCTCCTAACACCGGCGACGTCACGATGCAGTTTCTCCACCACCTTTTCCAGCATGGACAGACAGAGCTCGGTGCTTTCAGAGCCCCGCTTGCTTTCTCTCCTCCTCTCTTTCTGTTTCCAGCCGTATAGTCACTGATAACGTGAGATTGCCGAAGTATCTTTTGAACGCCCGCCCTCCAGCACGTATGCTCGTTGCCTTCCCCGTGCTTCGGCAGCGAGTGCACTATCGAGGCTCGCAAGATGGCCGAAGCGTTATCGAAGGTACGAAGCTCGCTTTTGAGGCGCAAGAGCTGAAGCTCCTCCCTGTTGTTGACACGTTGTTAGTGTCCATAATCGTCGATGCCTCGACTTAAGCACCACTAAGACAAGAGGACGGACGTGTCCCCTATATACGCATGCGCGTAACCACCCGTAACCACCCCAGCAGAAGGCCCATTTAAAGGACACTCAGCTCAATTCCCCAAAGTTTGAGGAAATCAGTGATTTCACATAAAATGCATGAATGAAAGGTACTACGTCATTTGCTTCCCGAAAAATCGAATTCATAAACTGTTGAATCTTACTTTAAGCATGAGCAGAAATTGAAACCAGAGCTTCGGCTCCGTTTGGAAACATTGGCCTCGGGCTGCCAACGACATGGCTATCAGGTGGTACGAGATGTCACGTCATCATCTACGCAACGACGGGTGGGATTGGGGCAACGTTACTAGATTTCCTCAGTTGTGGAACTCCCGCGGAAGGGGTACTCCCCTCACTCGCTTCAGTCTGCCTCCCGTCTTTCCAAGTGCCATCTACATTTACCTTTACGAACTGTGTCCTATAGAGTACGGTGGAGCGTCATGTAGACGCTGCGTTTCGAAACGTTCGTATCCCGTAGAATACACTGCAGGTTACCAAAGCAGCCGCCCGGCGCGTCGAACGACGGGACGCGAGTCGTGGTGAGTGGGGGCGGGTACTGCGCGTGCATGCAGCATCTATGAGCAGTTCCGTAATTGAGCGTTGCATTGTAATAACGTTGCATTGGGGCGGGCGTGTGCCAGGTGCAATTGCCGTCTGCACTCCACTTACGTTTTGGTGTCTACGACATTTGACGTTGTCTGCACAGCTGCCGCATCAGTCTGCGCACGTGGCATGAGCGAAACCAGGGGCGGTTTGCTCATAGTGCGGCCGCAGCCGCGGCTGCGGCCAAGAGGATTTTATGTCACGTGACCAGCTCCATGGGAGAAGGAAGTACCTAGCGTACGTTCCTGCCTAATGGTGGAGAAATCCGTGTCTCTTCGAGTGCAAAAGTCTAATTTCGCTCGCAGAAACTGACTACAGAGGCTTTAAACTGAGGTCCAATTAACCGCCCCATCATACTCTAGGAGCGGCAGGTAAAGTTACGGGCAGGGAAGGTAAATATGAGCCAGAATAATGGAAAATCACGCAAAACAGAAAGCGGTGGTTGTGTATTTAGATATCTGCTCCAGCACTGGAAAAAACATCCCAACGCCCAGAATGGTACACCCTTCTTGACAAATGTGTTCATCTTCCCGACTTTAAGAGATGTGGCCCTATTCGAAATATGTTACCATAGCCCTCTTTCTTCGTGTTTCCCTTTGACCATTACCAGACAGTTTGAACGTAAATAAGGAGATAACTCTTCTAGAATGTGTCTTGATTGTTTCTACTGTCCTTTTTTCATGTAATAAATACAAAAAAATTCTGCTGTAGTCGAACGGCTAGAACGCCGGGACTTGTCGTCGCGGCGTGAAAGTTCCAATTTCAAATCTCGGCGGACACTTTTTTTTTCATTCTGCGTGTGTGTTTTATTTTTTTAAGTGTGATCTTTTTACAAATCATCCACTGGGACTACTGCGCCTTACACGGTTTTTAGTGTTTGCCCCACCTGTTGGGTCGACAAACCGGAAGAAAAAAAAAGATTAAGCCAAGCTAACGCGCCAATAGAATCGTTTCATAATTTTCACATAAAGGAAACAAAGATCAAGCAAAGTTAACGGGCAAATACGAACGTTTCATAATGCTCATTTAAAGGACACCAACATTACAGCATCGGTATGACTTTCACATAAACGGGGCCAAAACAAGCATCCTTTCCCCAGCAACTACAATTTTATGTGTTTTTTAAATATACAACGCTCTTGCTACGACTCTTTTCAATAACAGGAGGTGCCCTATTCAGTAATATACACACTGCAGTCGTGTCAATAACAACAAAAAAAATATTCCACAAAATAAACACACAAAAAAGTAGAATTGTTCACAGCGATTTGAACCCAAAACTTTCGCGCCACGACGGGGAGCCTCTCGACTACAGGAAGAAACCGCGGAATATGCGGCTTGGCGAATGTATATCAGTATACTTGCACTGATTTTCTCTCGCGATACTTTTCCTTTAGTTTGGCTCATATTTACCTTCCCTGGTAGAAACTTTACCTGCGGCTCCTAAAGTATGATGGGGCGGTTAATTGGACTTCAGTTTAAAGCCTCTGCAGTCAGTTTCTGCGAGCAAAATTAGGCTTTTGTGCTTGAAGCGATACGAATTTCTCAGCCATTAGGCAGGGGCGCTAGGTACTTCCTTGTCTCCATGGAGTTGGTCCCGTGACATAAAAATCCCTCTCGGCCGCAGCCGTGGCCGCGGCCGCAAGATGAGCAAACCGCCCCTGCTGGGGCCGATAATCACAAAACCTGAGACGACGACGGCGGTTGTGATGAGGGAAACGGCGGAAACGGCGGGACGGCCGGACGGCTCCCAAGAAGCGCGCCGCGCAGGCACGTGGACACCGCTGAGCGCCGAGGGGAAAGGTTGCTGACGTCACCCATCATGCATTACCTGGAGAAGCAGAAACAAACAAAACGAGGCAATGGTTATGGCGCTTGTCTCAATGTTGGCTACACCAATGCCGTAGCGTTCCTTGACCGCGCTGTTAGATTGCGCCTCAATTCGCCCGCTCGAGTCAGCCGATTTCGGCAACTTGCCGCGTTCCAAAGTTTGCAGGACCGTTTAACTAACATTGAGAGAGAACTAGGTCGTAAAACATGACGTGAGGACTTCCTAGGTGATATCTGAAAAAGACTGCCTTGTATTTGCAAAAACAAAAAAAGGAAGCGGAGTTGCTCTTCTAAGATAAGTGGATTTCATTTTCCAACAGGCTCTTTATCAGAAAATAATGTTAGCTCATTAACTGGCAACGCCAAATAGATTACTTAATAATTCGAATCCCTGATTCAAGTTTTTTTTGTTTTTACGGTCCTGCAGATATATCGAAAAAAAACCAATCGTATACCCCAATTAACGCCAGATACGACGCGAATGTTTTTATACGCTTTTATTATGTGACGCAGATGGCTTCTTTTGTCAATGATGGGACTGACACATAATACAATTTCCCAGACCGTGGGGCCAAATTGATGATGGAGGTGAAGTGGTCACGGGCACCAGGGTGTGACGTCACCCGTGCGGGAATGGTCGATGTTAATTAGGTTTGCTCAATTGTGGAACACTCGCGGAGGAGGGGGGGGGGTGGGACCTGCCTTCGCCACATCCGATCGGCGTCTTACAGAGCCGTATATATAGATAGTTTGGTCATTAGTTGGTAAGAAAAATGCAAAAATAAAGACATATCATTGGCCGAAACTGTTTCAGTTACCTGGGCGCAATGATTGACAGCTCTTGTGACCAAGCACCAGCCACAGATATTCTCTTTAGCGGAGGATATGAGCTTAATAAATAGCCTCTAATTACAATTTGTAGGTAAAGATATATTGAAGTGTTTCATTTCAGCACGATAGAGTTTATATTTGCGACTCTTTCTAACTGAAAAAAAAAGTTACTAGATTACCTCAGTTGTGGAGCACTGATGGAACTGCCATCTACACGCTGCGCTTCGAAACATGCGTATTCCATAGAATACGCTGCAGCTCCCATGGCAGCCGTCCGGCGCGTCGAACGACGGGAGGCGAGCCGTGGTGAGAGGGGGAGGGGGGCGTACAGCTCGTGCAAGCAGCGTCTATGAGCAGTTCCGTAACTGAGCAAATCTAATAACTTTGACTGAAAAGGCGACGCACGTGACGTTGACGTCACGGCGACATTCAGAATGCACTCTATCTCTCTTTTGATTGCAGTCGCAGCCACAGCAACGACGGATAGAACGGTTAAAACCGTAGTCAGGACTCCGTTGGACATTTTGACCCTCAATGACGGGGTAATTTTGTCAGGGGGCCCAGGCTAGGGGTCGGCGCTTCGTACCGGCCAGTTTTCTTTCATTCTTTTTCATTGACGTCAGCGAAGTTTAAACAGATCGAGAAGGACTATGAAGTAAAGAATCCATTCTCGTCTGTTGACTGTTGACGAGAAAAAAGCTATGGCGTCCGTTGAAACACATGTTTCATGACCGCCATTAGTGCGGCAAGTTAAACGTGCCAGTGCAGCTTTAGAAAAGGCGCTCAGGACAAGATGGGCGGGATATGATCGGCAAACACACCACTCGATGTCGTGCTCCAGGCAGCGTAGATAGTGGGAGCAACGCGACGCCCGTGAGGGTGATCGACCGGTTTGAGGGGGCGGCTCGCGTTCCCAGGTCTTTTCGGGTGACGCGCTTGACAGCGGGGGAAATGGGGGAGATGGCTGGAGTCCCCTGGGCAGAGCTTTATTTCCCGAGCGACTTTGACAGGCAGCTGCTGTCTATGTTTGTTTCGTTTGCAACATGAACCTTTAAAGTTTTACCCGGCAGCTAGATAATAGAAAATCTCGTGATTGACTTGTTCCTACTGTATCATCATTTACTCTTTCCCTCTTGCCATTAAAAAAATTAATAAAGCTGGAGGGGAGGGGCATCTGAGCCGTGGGGTAGTTGTTTGCCCTCGTTCATTCCAAATCGCGGAAATTGTTTTATTTTCAGGTAAACGCTTCCCAGTATATTTTTTTTTTAGTGCTGGTAGGGACAGCATTCTTTTGCACGCTTACGCGTGATTAACTGGGCACAAAAGATTGCTTCAGACCAATCAAGAAATCGGAAAATCTCTCGATCGGTTTGGAGGGGAGCGGGGGGACGAGGTCGGTCTGTTTGCGTAGTAGAAGAGATGCAACTAAACCAGTGAAGACAAAGGTGTAATCTTTCATCGGTGGCTTATCCTATAAAACCGGCATACGTTGTCTTGAATTTGAATAGAGCGGTTGTAGTGCTTGATCAGAAGAAAAAAAGAAGTAATGAGATGAATAAATAACGAAGACAACAATGAGAACGGTACTGCCACCGGTCGTGGGTACTGCCATGTTCAACGTTGGCCATGTTGGTGTTTCCTGGGGGGATCGGTGGCCGAGGGAGTTCGAAGAAGACGACGAGCTGAATGGCCGCGTTGGAAATGGGCTCCGTAAAGGAAATCTCAACGGCTAAGCCTAGCCGGGAATATTCTGAAATCATTTCTGCTTCTGCCCCCTCTGCACCAAGTACAACGGAGTACAAGATTTTACTGCCACCTCTTCCCAACGGTAAGCTGCTTGAAAACTCACTGATTCTTCATGGGGACCCATCAGCCCGGCCATACCGCATCGACGATTTCGGTCCTGCTTTGAAGAAAATCATCAACCCAAACGAGCTAGCTTCGCTTGGGGCCTACCAGTACAATCATGTGTGGCTGCTCACAGTGCGTTCTGCCAAAGAAAAAGAAAGATTGCTGCAGCTCCGAGAGATCCAAGTAAAGAACAAGACATGTTTGATAATAGACGGGAGCAAGACTGCGCTGTCCATGAAGGTGCACTGGGTTCCAACTAGCGTCCCAGATGCAAACGTAGCAAGTGCTTTTTCTACGTTTGGAAAAATAAAAAGCATCGTTCGAGACAAGTGGCACTACTCCGGCTTCGAAGAAGTAGAGACGACCACAAGAATACTGTCAATTGAATTGAACGAAGGGGTGACTGCGGACAGCTTGCCGCATCAGCTCAAGATTCTGGGAACCACCGTACTTGTCTCCGTACCTGGCAGAGCACCGCAATGTCTACGATGCAGGCAAGTCGGACACGTCCGAGGCCAGTGCCGCGCTCCCTGGTGTAGCGTATGCCGAAAATTCGGCCACGATCCCGAAGACTGTATTCAAACGTACGCCAACCGAACGGCTGCATCTCTCCAGATTCCTACAGAATACTTGATGGACGCAGAAGAAACAGCACAAACAGAGGTTTCGGCAGAGGTCAGTACCGCTCACAGCACAGCCCACGTAGAGGCAGTCTCACGGACTGAGAAGTGCGAAGACAGGTCGGCGTCGTCACGCTCTGCAACGAAGGAGACAGTGAGCAATGTTGTCATCACCAACTCGTTCAGTGCTCTTGTCCCTGAAGACCAAGCTGAAGACCAAGCTGAAGAGCCAATGAAGTCAGACGAAGAGGCGTCCGAAATGGATGAAACCAGCGACAAAGAAATGCTTGGGAAAAGAAAGGGAGAACAAATTCTGTGCACGTCAGATCCTGGCTCCACATCTCAAGGGGAGAGGGCGGAGTCAAAGAGGAGGAGGAAGAGGCGAACGAAATCGTCATCTCCCAAAGCTCCCATCACCGAGCAGGATTCCATCCTGTCCGGCCACGATGACCTGAAGAGTCAATTAGTTGGTGTACTTTGAAATTCCTACGGCTGCACGACAAAAGGACGCTGACTGACCTGACGGAGATAATCATGGTTTTAGGCCTACATGCGCTATGGCGGTCAAGAGTAGACATGACAGAGTGCACACTGAACCCTAAACCTGCGTGGCGACACTTTGCTAACAAATTGGACTGGACTATTTGAACTTTAGAACCAGTTGAAATAGAAAAACAATCTGAGAAACACTCTGGGAAAAGGTCAAAAGGTAGCACCAAATTTTCATGCTTCGAGAAGACTATCCGTCGCCTTCGCAAGTGCCTCACTCTAAAATATTTTTTTAAGATCTTCGAGTGTAATACACATCCAGAGCTGAGGTTACTGCACTCTTTAACAATGTTGTAACCTTTAACTGATTTACTTTGCACCTGGGTCATTGAATGCAATGTCTAAATTATGTAACGTTCTTTTTTTTTGCTCTAACATATGTATATACCTCATTTTTTCCATTCTTGCTACTTATGTTTTTAACCTGTAAATAAACATTTGCTAGAAAAAAAAAGGGGATCGGTGGCCGAGTGGGCTAGCGCACACCCAGCTCGGAGCACGTGGAGCGAAAGCTCGCGCTGCAGAACCCAGGGATCCTGGGTTCGAGCCCCACCCCTGCCCGTTTCGATCTGGATGAGCATCGTACCGGCGTGCGGTCGTGTATCACTACTGCGTGGTGCACGTTAAAGACCCCAGGCTAGCGGTTGTACTGCACTGGCTAAATTGCTCATCTACAGTGTAAACCAGTGTCGCCCACATCCTGCAGACCGGCCTTACGCTGTATAAACACTAAACGTCCGATTTGACTTTCGGCGTTGCCTGCATACTCTCTTAATCAATCGGCTACACTACATTTGGTGACGATGGTGGTTCATCTTCGGTTCTGACGCAGATGAACACACAGAGAACCTGCTGAAGGTTCTGGCAGCGCATCTCTTAATCTGGCCTAACACTAAATGACAAATGTATCTTTGGAGTCCTGAGCTTGACGTTCGTTGGACATACTGTCGCTCCAGAAGGTATAACTCCTCTGAAAGCAAACGTCAAAGCCTTACAGGACGCACCTATGCCAACAGAATCATCATTCCACTGCGCTCACTTTTAGGACTTGCAGGATACTACTCTAGGTTTCTTCGTAATTACTCGGTACGAAGTTAAACCGCAGAGAGATCTACTGCGTGTTGAGAAGGCATTCGTATGGACAAACTAAGCACAGCTGAGCTTCGAGAGGATTAAATTGCTCATGGCCAGTCGGCAAAGCACTCTGCATGTTCAATCCAGAATTGCCAGTACTTGTTACTACAGACGCATTTGGATATAGAATTGGCGCTGTCCTCCAGCAAGCTAGCGAAGCCAACCTTCAAATTGTTGCATTTGCTTCACGAACACTTCCACCAGCAGAACGCAAATACTCTGTTGAATAACGAGAAGCCCTCGCATCTGTTTAGGCTTTAGAACATTGGCATGTGTACCATTGGTGAAGACCATTCCCCCTCTACACGGACCATCAAGCACTTACCATATTATTGAGTTCTCAAGGCAAGGGTCACCGTCCACTCAAAATCGCTCGATGGACAGCACGTCTACTGAAGTATAACTTTGTTGTGTGCTACAAGAAGGTTGAGGACAACGTCATCGCAGATGCTCTTTTCCGACTATCATTTCCGCCGCATCACCTGATAATATGGATGAGGAAGTTATTTTGGCCATAACTCAGCATCTTATTCCCAAGGAGGACATCCATATCTCGCCGTTTGCAGATGCGGTGATTCAGAAAGTTAAGCATTTTGTTTTTACCACATGGCCATTGGAAGTTAAACTAAGTATTGAATTTTTACCATACTACCAAGTGCAATCGGAGCTTTCAGAGGTGGATGGCTTACTTCTACGTGGGCAACGGGTTGTTTTCCCGTCAACGATGACTACCAAGATCATCGCCCTTGGTCACGACTTACACTTAGGGATAGTATGAACAAAACAAAGGTCGAGTTGGTGGTATTGGTGGCCAGCCATGGATGCCTAAGTGGAACACGCAGTTCGAGGTTGTCTGACCTGCCAGACAGCTGACAAGTCTGCAAAGACATATCCGGCTCCTCTGCATCCAATACCACTTCCCGCTAGGGCTGGGCGTCGATTAAAAGTTTTAACCCGATTAATCCTGCCACCCTTTAATCGATTAATTAATCGATTAATCGGTCTCGTTTATTTCTAAAGAAAATATTACAGAAGCGTTTTTTTTTTTTTTTGCTGGAATTGTGAAAAAGGGCAAATGGACAACTCGAATTATGAATTAATCTCGATATGTAGTTAAGAACAGTATCAGAGACCTTTCACACTATATCACTTTGCTGCGTGAGGATATTTCTAGAAAGAGCGACTTCCTCTCATTGTTCACAATAGTCTCTGCTGCGCTAAACAGACACTCGAACGACATTGAAATGGCCGGGGACGTGCGTAACCTCTGCACTTATCTGAAGTTACAAATATATATCGCTCCTATACAGCTTACTTTGTTTTAAAATTTGACCTAAAGTTTGCCCTTCGTACAGGTGTACTCGCCCACGTCTGCGTTATGGAAGTGTTTATTTTTGAATTTTTTTGGTTCGTCTAAATTTTACCGATTAACCAGTTAAAAAATTTAATCGCGATTAGAAGCATTAATCGATTAATCGGTAGGTTAATCGATCAATCGCCCAGCGCTACTTCCCGCTAATCCCTGGGAGAAGATTGGTATTGACATTGATGGTCCAATCGAAAGGACGGCACAGCAACATCGACTTGTTATATCCGACATGGATTATTTCAGCCGCTGGCTTGAAATTGCTTTTGCCAGCACGGTAAGTTTTGACACAGTGACGACATTCATGTTGACTTTCTTCATCCGTGAAGGGTGTCCGACTGAGATCGTCTCCGACCACGGGAGCCAATTTACATCGGCAGACTTTGAGGATTTCTTACGGGAACGTGCCATTCGTCACAGATTTTCATCCGTAAACTACCCGTAGGCAAACGGCCTGATCGAAAAATTCAAGCAAGTTATGAAAGGGTTTATTCAGCTGGCACTCCTTGCGCGACGAAACCTTGAGGAAGCGCCAACTGAATACATCGGAGTGTACCGAGCAACGACCTCACTCAACCACTGGCGTATCACCTGCATATTTGTTGCATAACAGACACCTCCGAACGAAGCTGAATATTGTCGGATGGCCATCGGAAAACTTCTCCACCAATTCGATAGCAGCAATGAGTGAGCTGAGAGAACGAGTTAAGAAAAAAACAGCGCGCCTCACAAAGGTACGGTGTATACCGGCTAAGCGGCGACAACAATGTGGCTACGTAAAACGAGCCACGTTAGCAGCGCGCGCTGCGTGGGCACTCACGACGGCTAGCTCGAGTGGGAACATCGATACCATTCAGCTCCTTTTATCAACAGCAGAGCTCCCGGTCCAGCTACTACTCCTTCAAGGCGTGTTAATACATGAAGGGGCAAATGGGCCACATCACGTGGACGACAGGAGGGCGCACGCATGCAGGCCCTTCAGCCAGGCGATTTAGTCCCTGTAAAGCGGCCAGGACATCGCGCTTAAGATGACTTACGATATTCAAAACCATGAAAAATACTGGATCACCGAAGACAAAATGCCTTCCTGCTCAATGATTTCAAGGTTTGGAAGGCCAGTAAGCTCTCCAAAGTTCCACGGCAAGTCCTGCCACAAATTACTTCCGAGGAAGAGAACAGCCTGTCACCAGCGACTTCGTGGTTCCAAGCAGATAATACACTCCAGCCAGACAATCTTTCTTTGGCGGGAAAACAGCTGATGTCAAATGCCTCAGAAATTGACCAGCAAGGACCGCAAACGCAGCAAACACAGCCCCTTCGTCGGAGCTGCAGAGAGCGATGGCTTTATTATAGATTCGGTCACACTTTGTGGTAATCATTGCACTCAGAACTGATAAAGTATAGTTCGTTCATGTTAGTACATCTTTTGGTTTGTTTATTTTGATGCCCCCACCCCTGCCCGTTTCTATCTGGATGAGCATCGTACCGGCGTGCGGTCGTGTATCACTACTGCGTGGTGCACGTTAAAGACCCCAGGCTAGCGGTTGTACTGCACTGGCTAAATTGCTCATCTACAGCGAGTGACTCGTCGCAACTTTAAATGGCTGACCAACTACACGCTGTATAAATATCCCCACAACCCAATTTTTTTATTTTGATGCGTACATTTCCTTAAAGAGAGGGGGAAATCTAGTGTCGGATGAGAAGAAAGGACAAGGTATGAGATCAGTAAAAATCGAAGACGGTGAGAATGGTACTGCCATGGCGCTTCCTGCTTACTCTAATTAATCAATCGGCTACACTACAGCGGTCCAAGGCTTTTTAGTCCTGGGACTAACTCTGGGGCCTTGGGGGCCACAAGAAAAGAGGCGAACGTGGTTAAATTGCCGAACAACTTTTTGCTAATTTTTTATGTTTTTATTTTATGGGGCATAATGAATTTGGAGACTTGGAGGCTCGACCTGTTTATTGTCTAGCCGTTGCGTCAAGTTTTATAAAAATAAAATTGTAGTGCGCGCTACTTGACGGGAAACGTCCTCCTTGCATGCGGCTTGTAACCGAAACTAATCCACCGAAGCGCGATTGTTAGGTTCATTCCTCCTTTCGCGCTTGCGTCACCCTGCCCACGTTCCGTGCAGCGCGGGCACCTGGAGCTCTCTAGAAACAGTGCCTCAGCTGAAGCTGGGGGAAATAAATCACTGCCAACGCCCGCGCACGAGCCGAGCGGTACTCAAACCTCGCCTCAAGGCGCTCGCGCGTCCCAGCCTTTGCAGTGCATCCCTTCACTCAGTCTCACCTGAGTCGTTGTTCTAACAAAGCCGGCCCCTGGGTTGTGAGGCTGGCTCATAGCTCTGGCTCATAGCAGAGGGATCGATACCCTCGGAGCAGAGCAGAGAAATCGAAACCGCGTACAAGATGAAAACCTTCTACACTGTTTGAAGTCATGTGCCTGAACCCGTGTAGTCCACCAATAACACCCACTACGTATTTTTATTTAACATTTATCGCAAAAAGCTAGGCTAGGAGGAGCTCCAGCGTCAATGCCGCAACTACATTGTGACCCAAGTTCTGAAAATGCAAATGAAGTTCGTAAAATCATTTTAGTTATTTTTTATAACCCTTTAGCAAATTTCGCCTCTTTGCTAGAGGCACTCATGTCCCTCAAAATAAACCAGGGTTAAAAAAAAAACCTTAATGCAAGTTCCCTTTCTAAATTCTGTGATCCTTCTAACAAAACAAGCGAACACCTTGTGTGCGAGGTTTGTTTTTTCTGGCATCCAATTAAATGTGTAAAAAGAATACATGTTCGTTTAAAACTGTTTTAATAGTTTTCATGTTCGTTCGTTGATGTTCGTTGTTGTTGATACATGTTCGATGTTGATAGATATTCGTTGAAAACTGTTTTATAGTAGTACTGCTTTAATACACAGAGAGCGCAGATGAATAATCCAGCGACTTCTCCACATAGCCACAGCACCCATTTTCACTGTTATGGGATGTGGCAGTCTTTTGAACGCCCTTCTCGAAGAATGCCGCCGGTGTTTTCTGTCATTTTATGTCATGCGTCACCGAGACCACGGACGCGTCATGTGCATGGAGGAAACTGAATGTAGTTTGGGAGGGGTGGGGGAGGTGTTCTTGATGATTGGGGTCAGAGAAGAATGTTTGTTTTGACACAAGTAATGTTGAAGTCGTGATAAAATGCCCTAGAAACCAGGGTGTAACGTTACTTGGTGCGAGCATTCAAATGCTTGTGCCACGTCATAGTATCTGCCTAAATCTTTGCGGCGGTAAGAAGAAAAATAGGTACAGGCATAGCCTCCTATATAGTGACAAAGCCTGGCACATCGCCACAAGAAGCGGCCGCCGAAATGAAAAAGGTGGAGCGGCAAGCAACGCATAGAAGAAAGCCACGTGACTGGCACGCCAGCTGTGGCGAGACGCCGAAACTCAGCGTCCTCGCCGCTGCCGCGAGACGCTGCGGCGGGACGCGAGGACCCGCAGGTGTCTTTCGGGTCCTAACCTACTGCTAGAGATGTGCGCTGATGTCCAGCTTCCCCGGGAAATGGCTCTTTGATGCTCTGTGCTACCAGATCCTAGCGCTCGAAATCTGTGACCGGGCACTCTTCGGCCCGTCGTCCGAACTGCCAGGCTTCTGTGAGTATAGATGAGGCAATGGTACAGCATGTATCTATTTTACGTGTAGGATTCGGGTTTTTGCAGTTTATTTTTCGTCAAATTCGGAGGGTGTTTATCAGTGTTTATTTTTTGCCGAAAAGTTGGAGTTGGTCGGAGTTTATTTTTGTTCGATCCCCAATTCTTCGAAATTCAGAGCTTAAAGCGAAGGTGAAGCGTTTTGTATTTAAGGAAACACTTAAATCGTCTTTATTTGACTTCAAAAGCTCAAATATCAAAATTATGTTTCTTTCTTTTTTTTTTAGATTTGGTACATGGAGGCTGCAGAAAATCGTTTACTGAAAGTACCGCTGGAAGCCTTCCTTCCCGGAGCAGTGACGTCAGGGAAATGGAGTTTTCGGAATCTCCCACTCGCATGCATCTTAAAGGGACCATGAAATGATTCTGAAATCGAATTTCATCCACCGGGCGTCGTAAAAGGTGTGAAAAGAAACACAAAAACACAAAAATAGGGAGCCAAAAAAAATTCTTTGCTATAGAACTTTTAAAAGAAAACTGGACTCTTTTGCGCCTTCTTTCCTTCGAAAGCTCTCTGCCTGTTCACTGCTATGCATCCGCGGAACTGCAGCACGTCAGCCGAATCCACGTCGCCTATTGGGTAAGCGCCTACCTCACCAGCACCGCGATCATAAACAATAAATAGCCGGCAAATGTTTCCTAAAAGTTTTGTTAAATAATATTCAGATCCACATTTTGTAGCATAATTAGAGATGTGTGGCGAAAATTGCCAAATTTGATAATGCTGAGAGCCAAGCGCCATCTATCGTGTGGTAAACGAAGCTGAGAGCCAGCTCCGCCAGCTCCGGAGCTGTCCTTTTACGATCAAATCAGCATGGCCGACAGCGTCGCTTGGTCACCGTGGTCACGACGACCAACGAACGTTTATTTTTTTACGTGTTCTTCTCGCGCGTCCCGACTTCAAGCAGCAAGAAAAAAGTACTTGAAACAGACCACGACGAACAAGAGCGCTGGATCCGCAAACACCCGAGACAAGCTGAAACGGCAACTTTGGCAGATAGGCCTAGCAGCCATTCCGCAGCGTTGCTTCGACGGTACTTGACCAAGACAGTGACCACGACCGGCTGGCGTGCTGAATGGAATATGCCCGCGCGACCCTTGTGGACCCTTCCCGTATTATAGTTTGATCGCTGACCTCAATTTTAGATTAAGAGGTGAGGTCAATCTCTTCCCTTTGTCATTTCCTTGTTTTCCGAGGCAGTGTTGACGAACACTGTCGTCGAAAAGGGACTTTCGTCGATTCTATCTTCTTGTTTTGTGTGATATAGAGCTCGAATAAACGCCGTATGGATTACCTTCGTAACACGGTATGTACACTTTGTTATTAGTTTGCCATTTTTATTCTGACACGACTGCATGTCACTGTCGAGCTATAACAGTTCGTGGGAGCTACGTGCAATGCCGGTCCAACCTTCCTTTGCAGAGTGTCAAGTCAGTATCGAGTTGCAATCGTAAAATATCGGTCCCGAAGCGCTTACCAACAGCGTAAATACAGCACTTCCATCAAACGCGCGCGAACACTCCGAGTGTGAACAGGTATTTACGTGGCTCTTGCTGACACTGTCGTAGTTCAAACGTATCTTTTTTAACGTCGGCTCGCTCTTGCATCTCCGAGGCAGCGAAAAAACGCCGCGGCAATTTGTTTCTATCTACGTCGCTTTGCAAACGACTGACACGGGCCGCCTTTTACCAACAATGACAGTTGGGTTGACTTCTGGAGTCTTCGACGGAAGACTCGCCGCACTTCCCAACAGGCATACCGGCGTATGGGACTAGTCCCACGCTGTCGCTGTAGCGAAAAATATCTCATTGAATTTCGCTCAGCTGCGATGTGTCCACGGCAATCGCGGCGATGAGGGGCGCCGATTCAGAAAATACGTCGGTGACATCAGCGCCATCAGCGCAGTAAAACCTACCGGCGCACCCCCAATTCGCCGCCGCTGACGCTTCCATTCTACAGCCGAGAGAACTTCCGGTTCCTGTCCCAGCGTACGTCACGACCGTCAAAATTACGCCGCAACTTGTTTTGCGGTCAGTGGGAGAGAAAGAAAAAGTCGATATTTCATTATTTTTTTGTGTAGAAGTTAATGAACCGAGACGAAAACGGATGCCTGTTCGGCATTCAGTGAACGTTGAAGGTTTAATGTAAAAGTTATCTGGCAAAAGTAAAAAGGTCATTTCATGGTCCCTTTAAGTGTCTATCAAAGCTATCCACGCGCACTGTTGCTATTTTTAAAAAGGGAAGAAAAAGACGTCACGAGTTGTGCCAGTGCGGGGCAATATACGTGGGAAGCTTGCAATTCCAAGCGCGGCCCTCGAGTGACACGCGCTTGGCGGCCGAAAATTCTCTTATGACGTCACGACTGGTCGGAGGTTTTTCGTGCTTTCTCGCGTTTAGCTGCACCTTCGGGGAAAACGAACGTAATATTCGGAATCACGAAATAAAACTGAGCTAGAATTAACCTCTACCTTAATTTTTTTTTAAAGTGCTTCAGCTTCCCTTTTATTTTAATTTTTATTAATAAAAAAATCAGTGTGGTAAACGTGTTCTAGATTGAAAAGAATGCGCTTGCAACCAATTCGAAACTTGTTCAGCTGGGTTCAGCGTTGGCGCCATTTCCACTGGCATTATTATTTTTGTTCTACGACAACAGTGGCGAGTAAGTTCTGTTTCGGTAAAAGTCGACGGCTTGAAATCAATAAGCTCCTGGAGGGCAGCGCATGGAAGCACATACTCACCCCATCGTATCCATCAACCTACGCCGCGGCTGCGCAGGTGTAGTGATAAACGGTGTAATAGAAAAGTCTCAACTACCCAACCTCTCTTTCCCTTTTGTCAAATCTTTATGGTTCCTAGCTTTCGCTGTTACAAAAACGCAACCCTACCTTTCTCTAAAAGCACGAATATTATGGTCAAAACTGGAAACCGGGATGGTGACTTTTGTCGTGACCCGGAAGTACAATGACCTGTAGTTCCTGAATGAACCTTGACGAGATAAGCGGGAAGATCCTTTCTGTCAATGGTCCGAAATTTGAAAAGAAAACTGGGGTGGCATCTTCTCAAGACCACTGAACCCATCCGGTTGACCAATCTTACTTGTAAAATACCGTCTTTTGTTTTTGTTGGTACATTAGAATTTGGAGTTTATCGGATAAATCCGAATTGACGAAAATTCTACCGGCGGGTGTTTTTCGGAGTTTTTCGGATTTATCCGAAGACACGGAAGCCTGAATGTATATATTACACGATTTGTCATCACTCTAATGTTTTTATAAATTTTTTGTGAATGGTTAAGAACCCAAACTTACCTTAATCTCCTACTTTATAAAACTGCATTAATCTGTGAGCTTATTATCTGGCGAAGTAGATAGGGTATAGATCTACATTTTCTTTATTGTTAAAAGATTTGTAATCGTTGTTTTTTCTACCCAGTACATTGAATGTCTAAAAAAAAAACAACACTAATCGCAAGCTTGCACAGATACCCACCAAAGGCGGACTGAGCATTCATGCAAACACAATTATTGCAAACAATACATTGGCTCTTTTTGTCATGTTGACACTTAAAATTCAAACGAAGCACTCCTTCTACAGCGTTAAACAACATGACTATACTAGGTTTCAAATGCGGATACACGACAAAGTACATTCGTATGCAAGCTTGATAGACAGCACATTTTTTCTGCGCTTTGTCAGGTCCTGAGAAAACCAACTACCCGTTCATCGATTACAATGCACAAGGAACACCTTTGCTAAAGATACACTGCGCGACACTCTTAGCGGGAAAACAACATTGGCATTGTTCGCGTATTTTACTTCGAAAGTTAATTGGTAGGCGTCATATTTTACCGCTTAGTAGCTTAGTCCTTGAAATCAGCCCTTTCCACTAAACTACTGGTTTTGATGATAGTTCTAAATACTTACTGGAAGAATACATTCGAATCCGCTCATTCGCATTAGACAACACGTCTACAGCGACAAATTCTCCCCTTTCAGGTGTGGTGGACAACCCGTGATCGAGAGACGCATGCCTGTCGCGCTGTCCCAGGTGACGGCACGGTAGGTGCTGCGCCGAGGGAGATGAGCTGCCACCGAGACATCGAGATACCCGATTCGCCAAGGCAGCAAAGACGGCTGTCTCCCCTGTCTAGAAGGCTGTCAACGACGATAGATGGCGGCAGCCACCCTCGTAAATCATTCGGAAAGCTCCTGATACTGCACGCGTCCAGTCGTTCCAACTAGGCAAAAGCATTGTGCTCCAAGGCCATTGGAATTTGTGTTGTAGGAGGAATCTTCAAGTAATCTTTTTTCACAGTTTTTTTTATTTTTTTAGGAAACAGAAAGAAAACCCCTGATCACTTGTTGGCCCACAAAACGCGCCCAGGGTGTCGCCCTGTGTACCCATAGCTGAGGTGAGTAATTGTAGGGTGCCATCTGACAGAGGTATTAGGGTATAGATAAATTAAAACGATAAACAACAAACACTGCTTGAAGCCACGTAAACGTAACCTCGTGCACAACCATTATTGTTATACGGTTAAGTGTCAAAATGGCCACGGGAAAACACTTCTCAACAAGCGCATCCAGAGGAAGATCGGTTCACCAAGAACACGAACAAGTTTCGTCAGAAAAAGAAAGAAAAATCGTGTTTAATTCTCGTGCTCTTGGGACTTGACTTCAAAGAGTGAGTAAACGCAAGCTAGTCGAACTCTGCTAAACACTCGATACTGCGATACTACGGTGTCTGTCACTTCTCACCGACTGGTGTGTTTCACGTCCTATCCTGCCCCTACATCAATCCCGAAGTGGCAACGAATGTTGTCACAGGAGCCGAAATGTCTCTGTCGTCTGATGTCGCGATCCTGGCTGCTATGGTCGTAGAATTTCCGGCGAAAAGCACGAGAGAAATACGAGTTGTCGTGCTCGTTCGCGGCGTACCCACTTCCTGGCTGCCAAAGCTTCCGTGGACTATATATATATCAAGCTGGAGAGAGACCCGCAGCAGAACTAATGTCTGCCACATCCATGAGCGCTACTGTGACATCGCCAGGATCGCGACTGGTGACCGCGTGACAACTCTGTGACGTCATCGGGCCGATATCGATGATCCAGCTTTTAAGACTCGGCGAACACACCGGTCGGAGACGCGTTCCAGGCGCCATGCGAATACCGGCTGAGACTTATTTACTTCGGTTGGATTTCTACGCCTAGAATGACACTCACGGGCGTCAGAATGACACGATACTCCGCAATCACCTACATCGCGTGGCAGTCAGGTTTTGCTTACGGAGGAAGCGAGCGGCAATGAGGAGTTTCCACGGAGGATTTCGCTCGGGCAAATATACGTGCTGCAAAAATTTACATTCATCTCATAATTTTTTTTCTTCTTCTTGTAGATTGTTCGCCAATGCATATAGCATTGCTTGAAAAAAAAGTATCTTTATAGTTCTTTTTTTTTGCAGTCACGCAATATTTTGCCACATATTTTCCGCAACAAAACGCCATCCTCAATGAGTCACGCTACTTTCAGTGTCGTGACTGAAGAGCTTTGATTATGAGGCTTCATTTTTTTTTTCGGAAATGGCACGCCATATTTCAATATCTCGGTACGATTTTTTTTCTCTTTCTCTTGTTTTTGTGGGGAGAAGGGGGGGGGGGGCTTGCATGTTCGCATGTTGGAGGAACCAGCAGAGCAACCCAAAACCAGCACGCGATAGGCCGAGAGAGTGTGAGGCTGCTAGCGTGTTCGAGATCGAGAAAATATAACGTAAAGTTATTATAATTATAATCAATTCTAAAGGCAATACGGCGTGCTCGTGCGTCTTTAGTCGATCAATATATTCACTCACGACCGACCACGACCAATAAACAGATCAGAAAGCCGAACAGTCGTCTTTCTGACACAACCTCTCCCTCTCTCTTCCTCTCTCTAGTTCTTTCCTCGTTATCTTTTGGTTTTTTATGATTCATATTGATGGGATATTTAGACCCGCCCACGAAACTTTGTTCCCAGAATGATTCAGACCAGCCTCTTATAACGCGTGTTTCTGAAGAAGACATTAAAACATTCCCGAAACAAGGCACTCTTTTCTGCAACAAACTACAATCCACGGCGGACGTCAAGGATTGCGAACACATGCTAATTAACAACTTCATTACCTAAAGTTGACTAATGGACTTTTTTACAGCGGAACTTTTAAGGGCTAGTTTCCCCAGGATCGTGTCCGTCAGGAAACAAATGATGACACAAAACTCTGGACAGCAACCGCCATCTATGAGCGACGGCGGCAACCTTTCGAGCATTTCCACTCTGGCTTGCCGGCTTGTGGCCGGCCATTACTTCATTCCCACCATTGTACAGCTTCGCTGGTCTTCCTTCTTCACCAGAGTGGAAAGGCTGAACATTCTTTATATAATAAAAAAACATATGGTGGTAATATACACTTTTTGCTAAATTACCCAAGCATCAAGGAGCATGCTACGTGTGTAGAGTCACGCGCTGTACGCGCTGCCATCCGCAGCAATAGCTGTTCTAAAGCAAAAGTCTAAAAACAAGGCATATTGCACGCGCGTTCGTAATTGCTTTATTTGTAGATATTTACTGTGAATACTTTTATAGCTGCATCTACACCGTAGCACGGATGAACATGCGACGTCTGTCATAGCGCGAGCTGCTAGCTTCGTCTGCCTCTAACTGGACCGTTCGCTGCACGAAGTTCATACAGTTGCCACGCGTCAGCAAGGCAACTAGCTTATTGCTTCACTTACGGTGCTAACAATAGTCCATGCTCAAGCTTGAGCACGAAGTATAAAGACCTATTCTAAAGAGACATGTGTCCGGTGCCATCTTGACTGATCAGTGCATATGGCGCGTACTATCCTCGCTTTCCGAATCGACGAAGAGCATGTGCGAGCTGTGAAGACCGCTCACTGTGGCGACTGCGCATTTTGCAAACAGTCTAAAACGTCTATACGGGGGAAGGCCAGCACGTACGGCGCGTGAACCTACATTCCCAGCATTCTCGTCGATACATGGGTAATTTAGCAATAGATGTATTAGAAACTCGCTGAGCGTCGTCGCTCAGCAAGTTTCTATCAGTAAATTGTAGGACGACTTGAAGCATGTGAGAAGCGTGGCAGTGCGCCGAAGTTACCAGTCGTGCAGCAGGCGCAAGGCGGACGTTGCGAAAACCCGGATGATATTCTTGTTTTTCGCGTTTTCTCGTCGCCGGTCTTGTTCGCGTCTAGCAAGCCACGGGCCCCAGGCGTGCACCCGTCAACAACGGAAGTGGCCGTTCTACGCCAGGAAAACAAAACACTGACGCCACTCGGAACTGTCCGGCTCCCTGTCGTGCTGGCGTCGTCCTCGGTTGACCGATGACCGAGGCCCAGCCGCGCGGCTCCGATGATTAACCGGGGTCCATCACTGGCCAGAGCGGAGCGGTAGGGCGACCGGCCGATTGCAGCGGGACATGCGCGGGCTCCTTCCATCAGGACGACGGGGGCCTGCGGCAGAAGAAAGGAGCAGCAGCCACTCGTGGAATTGATAGAGCTCGATGTGTCGGTCTTGAGACAAATAGGTAAGTTCAGCACGGTTGGTTTCTTTTACGAAAAAGGAAATGGCGAAACTTGTAAAAATTTTGGCCGGACAATAACTCGCCAGTCAGAAGCTCACCGGACAAAAACTCATTGAATTTCTCACAGACCCGCGACAAAAAACTCACTTTTATTGTAATCTCGAACAAAAACTCACCGGGGTAAATTTGATTTATATTTAAACATGAGCTCGAAAGTTATGAGTACAGCACCCTATAACAACTTAACCAATGAAAGGTATGTATCACCTGCGGAAGCTTCACAATCAGTACGTGTAACTTAGTAGCTAATAAAATACCAAGAAGAGTTACTGTCAGTAGTAGAACAAAATACAACAAGAAACATTTACAAATTTCGAGACTCGCATTGTAGAAGCATTATCATCACTAAACATAATCTGCTAGAAATTGCAGGCTCCGGTCCAGTCTTTTGTACTTCTGAAGGAACGATCCTAAAACCTCTTACGCGTCCCGACTTACGCCTATTAATAAACGTCTACGTAACTAACTCATAAACTCGAAATGCAGCAGCTGCCTGTCCATATCATCTCAGAACACATTTTCTGCATAGCGCCGGCATCTAGCTGCGAGAGTTCAAACTTTCGAGAAAAGTGTCGCTTTAAACTTTTTGTTTTAAGTCAACATTGTTTGTTTGAATTGGAGCAAACGCAAGTTTTGTGCACTGGCGAACGGCTCACGATTGTGTAAATGATGGGCCGACAGCTGGGACGCAAGTGAAAGTCTCGTCTGCTATATCTCCTCTCCCTGTTTTCTCTGATGCGAATGTGGGCTTTGGCCACTGGGTAGGAGACAACACACACATACGCAGAGCTTGGAAGATGAATGAACAGTTCGGAAGATAACAGGATGAATTAATATTTTGAAATATTAAGATGATGAAGTCTTGGAAGATGAACATTATCACTAAGAAGATGAACACGATGAATCAAGACCTTGAAAAATGAAGACTGATGAAGATCTTAGAACGTGAGGATTTTGACTGGGAAGATGAGCATTATGATTGAAGATCTTCAAAGACGAAGATGATGAAGATTTTGGAATAAGAACATTATCACTGAGAAGATGGACATGGTGACTTGAAATCTTGAAAGGTGAAGATGATGAACATCTTGGGAGATGAACATTATCACTGGGAAGGCCGATAAGGGCGGTACTTTACCAAGTAAGAATATTTAGGAACCACAACCAACGGAACAAACACCTTCGTGTAGCAGCATGCAGTAACTCCCTGAGGTTCTCAAGCCTCTCAACGTATGACTGGAGGAGCGCCGGAAGACAGGGACAAAAGAAGTAGGTAACGACGACACGCGGCACCCTCGCAACTGAAGGTTTATTGGAAAATACAAATACTTAAATACTATGACAAACCACTTCATGTCCTACCACCCAACTCTCTCTCTAAAAATAAAATCTCCTTATCTAACAATGCCACAGACGGCTCGCTGACGCACTTGTCAACGCCCCTTGTTTTGATAATGAATGCTTCGTGAACTTCCCTTGTGGTTTTTTTCAGCTGAATGTCTTCCCAGGATGGCTGTGTTGAAAAAACACAGAAATAAGTTTTTGGATTGTTCAACCTGTGTTGTTTACGACATTCCGTTATCATGTGGGCGTTCCTACGTAGGACAAACTGGCCGCTGCGTCAATGAACGTGCAAGAGAACATGCATCAGCTGTCAAACAGACGCCGTCTGGACACCTGGCAGTACATTGCGCTAGATGCCCGTGCACACCAATGTTTACTAACACAGCCATCCTGGGACGACACAGCGAAAAAACCACAAGGGAAGTTCACGAAGCATTCATTATCAAAACAAGGGGCGTTGACAAGTGCGTCAGCGAGCCGTCTGTGGCATTGTTAGATAAGGAGATTTTATTTTTAGAGAGAGATGGGGTGGTAGGACATGAAGTGGTTTGTCATAGTATTTAAGTATTTGTATTTTCCAATAAACCTTCAGTTGCGAGTGCGCCACGTGTCGTCGTTACCTACTTCTTTTGTCCCTGTCTTTCGGCGCTTCCTTCCAGTCATGAACAACCAACTAGCCCAACTTAACATTCTGCTTCAATGTATATTGGCGACTTAAGAAGTACCGACGACACCTACAATTTTCGGGAAAATATACACACACACAGACGTGTCAATAATTGTTTCGTGGCCGACGCAAGAGTGATGCCGTGTAGCCGTGTAGACAAATGCACCAATCACGCACTGTAGGTGCGGCGTGATCCTGCGCTTGTTTTCTTTGCGTGATTGGTATAGCCGACTTTGTATCAAACGCACAGAAAAGACAAGCGTCATGACACTGCACTTTTGTTTTGTTCTGCTCAATTTTCTTCGTCAGATCGTAGCATTTTGATGTGGTCGGAAATATTGAGAGAAAACAAAGGAGTAAAGCTGGGATTGTTTTTTTGAATCAAAACAAAGTCTGGGTTGAAGATAAAAACAAATTCTATCTTCAATTCTATGTACGTATTTTTTTATCTTTCCAATTTGCTTAGAAAGCCTCAAGTCACTGCTCTTACTGGCGGTGATTTCGTCACTTTTGAACGTAGGGTTATCTGCTCCGCCTTGTGCGTATAGTTCACAGGAACAGGCTGTAGAACACGCCGAAAGAATCGGCGCCTGCACGTCGATGGCTCAAACTTCAACCAAGGGTGCCCGACAGTGGTGGATTTTACCGTGGGAAACAAACGGCGTTCGAACGCCGACGTCCGGTGTTCGAGCACCAGACCTTGCGCGCGAGAAGCAGACGGCGCTCTTGCTGGCTTCTCGAAACCCCGTCGTGCCCTGCGTGTCTTGAGTTGTCGACGACTATAGAGCTCTCCGTCTCGCCCAGCGCTCCTTTTCGGCTCTCCTGTTCCCAGCTCCATTTTATACAACAGATTTGTACTCTTGCGTTCATCTTTATCGTCGTCCATTGACTTTGCCTTTTCCCCCTCCCCTCGGTTTCTTCGTTTCTGTACACATATGAAGCCTCTTCTTACCACCCCTTTCACCCGTTTTCCCCTTTACCGTCCTGTCGTTTAATTTTCTTCTATTTTTCACTCTTCCTCTCCTGCCCAGTTTACTTTTATTTTTTCCCTCCGGCTGCACGTGGGAGCTGAATGCATCTCGGAGATTAGGCCTTGGTGAGGGAGATTCGATCTCTCAGCTAGCTTCCCATTGCTAGGATTCATTTGTACCATGAGGGTTAGTTTTGGACGGCATTGCGTCACTCCACCCTAACGTTTGTTTGTTTTTCTTGCGGATTGGCTTGAGCACTCAACTTAAGTCGCCTGTATCCGCTTTCTTACCCTAGTCAGAAATACACGAGGCGAAGGTCTGGTGTGACTTGATGTGACACCAGACTTTTTCACAGATGTGATTTGGGACATTTTCACACCAGCAATCTGGTGTTCTGGTGTGACACCAGAAATCTGGTGTGCTGGTGTGACACCAGCAATCTGGTGTTCTGGTGTGACACCAGCAATCTGGTGTTCTGGTGTGACATCAGGTTTTGTTGTGGTGTGATACCAGAGCACCTGTTGACTGGGTGTTGCTTTACTCACAAAAAAGGGTACAATGATAAGTTTGACAATAACGCTGATGTCATAATTACTTTATTCAAAAAAGCACTAAGAACGTAAAGCTTCGGAAGCTTTACTGTTGTAGGGAGTTGGCCGTGATCAACTGGAGCTTGTCCGGAGCCACTGCCCTGCGTCGAAGAACCGGACGCCCTGTCGTTCCGCAATTCTTGGCCTTTCAGCTTGCGGTTGACTCGTGTCTTAGTTACGCTGATCCGTTCCGCGTACCCCTCCGCGCCAGTTATCTTCTCTTCTAAGGCATCATATTCGACAGATGGCTCGATTTCCTTGTCCAGCTCTTTCAGGGAAGCCTCCTTAAATAGAAGAATATCAAATCTTTCTTCGAGCTCACCGATGTCGGTTGGATCCGTGGCCAGCAGGACGCCAATCTCGTTGATGATCTTTGTTGTGGCGGCTCGCAGGGTAGTCCTCTTTCGCTTCAGGCGGTCGACGCCCTCCTGGCTCGTAGTAGGCATGATCTGGCCGTTAATTCCCGGGTTTCGGCACCAAAAACTGTAATAATTACTAGCTTTCTTTGTTGTTTTGCTACCAGACCCTATCTAACTATCTTTAGCTCGTCGGAAGTCAGGAAAGCGCACCAACACACATCTTTTCGGCTTCGACTCACAAAGAAGACTCCTTTATTTTCTCAAACTTCAACAAGAATACTGGCGGAAAGGGAAAGGGAAACCCCCGAAGAGGCGAGCGCCCCAAGCTGCTCAAGGCCGCCCGGGAAAGTGCTGGGGACGAGGGGGACACTTCTTGAGCACAAAGGAGCCCGCCGCGGGGTCTCCGGCGACCACCAAGACGGGAGGAAACGAGGCACCACGTCGGGGGAAGGGGCGTCACACAAACTAATCAAAAACACGCTCGCGGACGGGGGAAAAGTCAACAAAAATACAACACTGGTGTCACATCAAACTGCGTGGTGTGCACACCAGGCTGCCTGGTGGGCACATGAGCCCGTGTGGTGTGACACCAGACTCTCTTGGTGTGCCCACCAGGCTGGTGTGCGGGTACACCAGCATTTCTGGTGGGCACACCAGGCTGGTGTGCTCGATACACCAGCATTGCTGGTGGGCACACCAGAGCTGGCGTGCTCGATACACCAGCATTGCTGGTGGGCACACCAGATCTTCTGGTGTCACACCAGGATTCTCTGATGTCACACCAGGATTGCCTGGTGTATTTTTCATTTGGGTAGCGTTTGCAGACGCACGTACATGCTGACCTTGGAGAAAACAAATACAATTCATTTGCAGCCGTGCGTGCCTGTCTTCGAGTGCTATATGCATGTCCAGTTGCTCTTATTTTTTCAGGTCTTGTGCACAAACATACGTCGCAAAAAAAAATAAAACATATAAGAAACGAACGCCATGCGGAGGGTTTTGGTGATGGCGTAAGTAAATGGCTGAGAAGTCTCAACGCTTATACCAATGCCTGTGGCTTCCTCGAAAGTTTTAGCACATAATGTCTAAAGTGCTGTTTTTTTTTACTTGCGAAAAAGATTACGTTTGACACTAAAGAGAAACTGTTTTAAATAGCGCCAAGGCCATATACTGCATATATAGCATATAGCATGCAATGCATCGGCATACAAAAACATTTAAAAGCCTACTTAGTTGTAATCAATGAAACCTTATAGTGACTACCTTGATTTACCCTCGGCACCGCGGTAGTCCGACCCAGAGCCGTGTGATCCGCAAGCCTGCGCCTTTTCCCGGGGACACCAGGAGAAGGCGAACAGAAGCGCAAGCAGTTGGACTAGGTACAGCTCAAGGGAGCCTGCGGTAGTATCGGAATGTTGGCGGGCGCAGCTGGCTTTCAAATGACGAAGCGGAGCTTCCTCATTCCATCTAACCGCGTCTAATCGCTATTGCCATAAATTGTCATAAAACAAAAAAGAAAAAAGAACTAAAATTGTATTGATTATTTTGATAATCAGAGGTATTACATGAGTGTGTCGTGCGTGCAACCAGTCCGAAACCACCTAAAGCATTCCATAACCAAGAACAGCTACACGTAATTCTAACACATACATAATTTACGCACGGCACCAATTGTGTTCCGCATGGGGTCCAAAGTGGTAAATAAAGTTTAAATTTTGATTATATTGATTTGTAGTATGGCTTTATCACAATAATCTACAAGAAGCGAAATAATAAGTGTAGTTTAATGATAAAATAGACGTAATGTGGTAACCTTCACAGCAAAATGCCTCAATCTCCGCACACCACAAGCGTGCTTCACTGCAGTAGCTTCGCTGATGTGGGAAAGCCAGTCCTAACTTATAGGTTCTTCAGGAATCAGCAGAGAGTGTCTGGAAAGTCTGTCTGCAACTACAGCCTGTAAACTAAGGCTTCTTCTGAGGCACTTAGACGACCCGCGAGAATCGCTTTCTCAACGAAGGGCACTGCGATTTACTACAAAGCTGCAAACAGGTGGTGGAAGTGCACAGTGAAATAACTAAGATATAAACTTACCTCGTTCACAAAAAGAAAGGAAACCTATTCTGGGATTCTACGGCGTCACTTCGACAGACTATGCACGCGTCGTGAGAAGTGCTGCCGAAAGATAGCGTACGCCGCGTCGAGGAAGTGCCGGCCGATTCCAGTTATAAGCGATCTCTCAAATGAAGCCGAATCGGCTGGCGCTCCCTTGACGCAACGTACGCCATCTCTCGGCAGCACTTTAAACTGCGCGTGCAACGTCTGCATAGGGGTGGCGTGGGATTGCACAGAACAGGTTTCTGTTTTTGTTTAATTTGAATCGAAAAAGTTCATTTCTTAATTTTTTTTACTGTAAACGTCCACCACTTGTAGTAAATCAGAGCGCGATATGTCGAAAAACCGATTTTTCAGGCCATCTAATGTGCCTTAAAAGCGTTAGTTTACAAGCTCCCAACATCACCGGTCCCAACATTACCGGTCATATAGTTTCACCAAAAACAACCTATGCGGAGGGCAAGTTCGTCTGCTTCTTGCGCAGGGGGTAGCGGTGACGTCAGAACGCCGAGCCCTGATTGGCTGATCGCGATCCCCTATCTGAGCGTCGTCTGCTCCTTTGCAACGTCGTCTGCTCGCAACGTCGTCTGCGTCTGTCTTACCTTTCCTGCGACTTTCGAAAGTGCAGAGGCCAGATTCACGAAACGATCTTACGCCAAAAATATGCGTAAGACAAAACTTAAAAACAAATTCGTATTCACGAAACGAAATTTTCGTAAGTTTTGCGCAGGTTACGACGAAATCCTACGACAGCTCCGAAGCTACGCACTTCTTACGATCAAATCAGCATGGCCGACAGCGTCGCGGTCGCGACGACCAACGGACGTTTATTTTTCTACGTGCGCTTCTCACGCGTCCCGACTTCAAGCAGCAAGAAAAAAGTAAAAAGTACTTGAACCAGACCACGACGAACAAGAACGCTGGATCCACAAACACCCGGGAAAAGCTCCAACGGCCACGATTCCACCGACACCGACCAAGCGAACTCGGCAGATAGGCCTAGCAGCCACTCCGACTCGGCGACCGTCTGCCCACGACCGGCTGGCGTGCTGAATGGAATATGCCCGCGCGACCCTTGTGAACCCTTCCCGTATTATACTGTGATCACTGACCTCAATTTTAGATTAAGAGGTCAATCTCTTCCTCTTGTCATCTCCTTGTTTTCCGAGGCAACGGTGACTCTCGCCGGTGAAAAAGCGGTGAATCTCCGACAGACGCAGGAAAGGTAAAGCAGCCATCGCTTTGACTAGCAGACGTAAAGCAGACGACGTTAACTGCGCCAACCCGCCGACGCCGTTAAAGAATGAGGAGTCTTGCCGCACACGAAAGGAGGGAAAAAGTATTTGGGAGGGAACTTGCGGACACTAACACGCTCACTCTCGGTTCTTAGCAAACAAACCTCGGCGTCTCGGGACACCTCGCCAGTGAGTACTTTGACTTCCTCCTTGATGCGCGTCTGCTAGTTGTTCGACAAAAACAACGTACCGCTCGAGTTATTTCGTCTGCCTTCTCTGAAAGGCGAAGTCGAGCTCGCTCGTAAAGACCTGCACTTCCGAAAGTCGCAGGAAAGGTAAGACAGACGCAGACGACGTTGCGAGCAGACGACGTTGCAAAGGAGCAGACGACGCTCAGATAGGGACCGCGATCAGCCAATCAGGGCTCGGCGTTCTGACGTCACCGCTACTTCCTCTTCTCATGCGCAGAAGACGAAAATGAGCCCACTTGCGAGGCGTATACGGCTGGCGTGAAGGTAAGCTGCAACTGACAAAGTTTAGAATCATAAGGCGCAAAGGTACGAAAGTTGGTGCGTTTGACGCCTGTGCCCTCTGTCAGGTTCAGCATTTTTTACTTCGATGCCGGAAACGACAAAAAGAAGACAGAGACCTAATAGTAAAATTAAAAAGAGGATATTTAAATCCGACGTTCAAACCTATACTGGCAAGAGCAGCAAGCTACAAAATGACCCAGTTGACAGCTCGAGAAAACCAGCGCTAAATATTACAAAATGCCCCCCCCCTCCCCCCATCCAAAAAAAAAAGAAATAAATAAATAAACTTTTTTTTTAGCGCGAAAAGGAACAATGCTTTGCCGAACGTTCAGCTTTTACTCAAGCGCACTTCTAGCAGTTCGGTCCAAATTCAAAATGGGTACGCCAATTGGAGACTCGGAGTCATTAAGGCCTGTCTAAACAGGGACACTTTAGAAATCGTGAGGCGACACGAATCCGTCAAAACTCGTGGAATTTGAAGCGTCCGGCAGTCCGGCAGTCCGGATGTCTGTCCTTGAACACTACCAAGCAAGCATCACGATTTTCCTCCTCGCTTCCTCCGCTTTTCGGTAACCTCGGTGTTCGTCAGACTTGACGTCACACGCCACCTGCCAATGGTGGGCCCTCGTATCCTTGGCTGTGTTTCAAAATCGATTCGCTCTTACTTCAGGGTAAGGTTTTGTATTTTGTATTCGAAATCCTTGCCGCGTCCAGCGTCGATCTATCTGTGTTACCACGTGACGCGACCCGCGGAGTAGCTCGGATCTATTTTGATAAGATTCCGAACACAGCCCTTCCGCTTGCCCGTTTTCGGGACCTGAAGAGCAGCGGAGGCCTTGAGCGATTGACCGACAGCCAACAGAGCTTGTGAGTGGCTGTCCGGACCGACGTGATAAGCATGCTCAAGTCCCCACGTGGAGGACACGGGCAAACTTTGACGGAGGGAACTCCCCCCCTCCCCCCTTTCCCCGGCAAAAATAATAACGGACGGCAGCGGACCGTTGCACGACTTATGTCGGAGTCGTGTTATTCCATGATTTCTGAGTATCCTGTTTGGACGGCTTTACTCGAGTCGCTTATTCCACTAAACGCGCCACGCGTACTCCGGTGCTCGTGACTCGAGTCAAACTCCGGAGATCCGTCCTCGGGATTGGGACTCGTGGTGTCAAAAAGTTCTACTTCCGGAAGGGTGACTCAGTTCCGCCTTGTCCCGCCGAGAGCAGACACCGATCGCGGGCGGCGTGCGCTTGTTTTGATAGCCATTTCGCTACTGTTGGTTCGTGCGGCAAGGTATCTGATAAACCGACGAACTTCACGATGGATGTATAATTGCAGAAGCAAGGAAATGGGACTCATATCATTGTGCGGCCTTGAGATGAAGTGGCAATATGTTGATAGATTTTTTGTGATGCGTTAAACGATTAGTCTGCGTCCTTACGCCGATCGTTTTGTTAGAGTTTCTACTCGTAAGCACGTATAGCTTTGTAAACGCTGTTTGTTACTTCCCCTTGCTGGTGTCCACCATTTATTTTCTGTGTAATTTCCATCTCATTCGTGTAATGTGCGTTTATAGCAAGCACAAAGCAGAGTCAGACCTTGAGAATACAGTGGTTCATGTTTTCGCCGTACTTTGCGTTCGTTCTTTGTTGCTGAGGTAGTTTCACTAAATGATTCCATAGCCGCTCAGCTAAGAAAGCTTCAGCGCCTGCTTCGAAACAGTGCGCACTACATGTAGGAAACTTCACGATCCGGCTCTGTTTACTTTTTCGTTTTGTTTTTGAAGTGACGACTAAATGCAAAATAAAGCTCACGGCGTCACCTTTATCGGCAATATACATAGTCAGTTGAATTCCGGTGTAGCTTATGAGAAGTTGCATTGGCTTCAGTCCTAATTTCAGGCGTTAAAAAGTGCCAACAACGATAGAAGCTCACGTTTGAGCAGCTGCACAATCTACATTAGCGTCTTTTGTGTTCTTCCACCGTAGTTCTGCTTTCTCGGCGTGCCAGCCATCTTGCAATGTCCCCTGAAAAAATCAAAAGCAAAGAAAACATTCGGAAATTCACATAGGGTGCAACTGCATCTGGAGGCGCTCTAAAAGCGCCTTTAGTGGAGACTCTGACGGAGTTACTCGCGTTGAAGTCATGGAGTCATGGAGTCTCCACTTAACGTACCCAATGTTTCAGAGCTTGCCATTTTGCGGTTAAAAAGTTACAAACGATACTCGTAAATTATTTATTAGGAAAATAGAAGCTTGACGAAGCCCTTGAATACATATAAAAATTAATGCGTGAACTACCGGGAAGGAGCCTTTTTTCATATAAGATTAGAAAAACTACTAATATTGAAAAATTTAAGATAACGGTTAGTTTTTAAACCTGGTAACTGGATTTTCAAGATCATTCTTTCCCTTCTGCGTTGGTCGTGGTAGAAGAAAATGCGAAGAAATGCAAGGAAGAAAACGTAACATGTTTATTGGTGTGAGGCGTAAGGATAGGGCCTCCTAAAAATAAAGAAACATTTATATAACTAATTAAATTTTATTTCAAATATGATGCGGCACATTGGAGGGCGACTGCAACCCATGGCAACCTTCAGACGTTGACGCCGGTTGTTTTTTTTTTGGAGCAGGGATTCTTGTTATTTATTATGCTCCCCCCTCCTGTTTTTTTTTCTACTCCACCATAAAGGTTTTCATCTTCATTGTACTTTCACTTTTTTTGTGAATAAAGTTGATTTTAATGCAGCCACGTACGCTACTCCAAGAAGAACGTTTAAAAAATGTTGGAAGTCGCATTTTAACTAGCGAAATTCACGGTCTTGGCTTGACGGAAGACTTTTCGCTATTAGGGCCACCTTTTTTCAGCCGCTTTAATAAAGGGACAAGAAATGATGTTTCAACTTCTTTCTCCTTCGCTTTCCTCCTCAGCTCAAAAACGAAAAGAAAAATCAAGCGGTCGTGAAGTGCTTGGGCACCGGTGCATGACTCGAATCTTCCACTGTCCTTTTTAAGCACACCATGGATCTTGTCATTCTCAAACGATGATAATTTTGTCACGGCACTCATTGGCCAGGAACGCGAATGGACCTTTCTGAAAACACCAGCGCCACAAGTGCGTTATGGGAACTGTGAGGTTGTAGCGCCTTAGCCGAGCCAAGTCTAGCCTTGTCAAGCTTCTGCACGCTATGTGGTTCATGCTACCGCCCGAACCAAAGCCCCTGTATCCTGAAAAAAGTGACGCCATTTATTGTTGTGGAAATGCTCGTGGCACGTGCCTCGGGCCACTTCTGGGAAGAACATGGCGTCTGAAATATAGCTCAGTCCTGCGCTGTGCCGCCATGATCTGCCGAAGGGCTGCACGTTGCACGTGCCTCCTACATCGACGCACCTTGCTCTACTTTTTGAAACATAAAGGGGCTTTAGCCCTGACTGCAGCACGTAGCAGCACAATACTCAATCCATTCATGCACCCAGGCAAGCTAACGGTCTTCGAACGTTGTTGGGACGATCTGCATTTTTTTGTTTACTTTATTTGCGAAGGAAAATAAAAAGTTACGAACTTTCATTTAAAAATTAACTAATTCCCGTAAAAAAAAAAACACATTGGACATGGTCCACGCGCGTGAGTCCACGTGCGATGATCTATCCGAAAAAGGAAGGTGGCCCATCCAGAACAACGGCCCATCCGAAAAAAGGGCAGTGAATACACGTGCTGTGATTGACGGTTTCTCAGTCTGCATGGACAATGCAGCGCAGCATAAGGCGCTGCAAGTGTGTCGTCTGCCGTACACAGAAACCCAATTCGAACGTAAGCAACGTCGTTCTCGCAGCCGGAGCAGACGAAGGAGCAGCGACGCTCACTGTTCCCATAATTCTCACGCGCGCTGCTTGAAGGCGCGCGCTACTTTCCAGAGAGGTACATTCAAATATTCGTCGGCGGATTGATTGTTGACGAGCGCATACGTCCGTGTGACGCATGCGCTCATGTCCAACGCGGCTCCCTCGTTTGGCTGGGAGAACTTCTGTTTCCGGTAGAAAGACATACTTACATCACGGCCACGTAATTTCACATGTTGGTGGCCGAGTCCAGGTCGAGTGGACAAGAAAAGCAGACGCGAGTTTTTTATCTTTTTTTTGTGTGTGTGCGCAAAGCTGGAGGCAATTAAACAAACACGGATTTCTGCTCAGGGTTCTATGGACATCGAAGATTAATTGGGGTTTTCATTTCGGAGAAGGTAAAAAATAATTTCACGGTCTCTTTAATGACAAGCAAAGCCTCGCGCTTCATAAACACAGTGCTCGTTCTTGTTCTGGATAAAAGACAACCTTTCTCTCTATTTGTTCACGTCATTTTGTTTTGAACAAAAGAAAACAAATTCTAGTTTTAGAAATTACAACACATCGGGCCATTTGGTATTTTTTTAAAGCCCTATATTTATTTTCCAAAAATGTCAAGCAAGAAAAGAAAAAAATGAAAGACGTTTACAATCCAGTGTAAAGCCGAATTAGAGCGCAGCTCTTGAGGAGGAGGAGGGGAGGGTACGGAGAGGAGGGAATGACCCTCCTCCTCTCCTCCTATTTAGGAAAATTTTTTCGATAAACTTGGCGGAAACAGTTCCCCGCTAAATTTCGCAGGGAATTTTTCCCGCTACATTTAGCTGGAAAATTTCTCCCCAACTTTACCGGGGAAATTTTCCAGTTAAATTTAGCAGGGACATTTTTCCGCTAAATTTAGTGGGGAATTTCTTCCACTAAATATAGCGGTGAAATGTTTTCTCTAAATGTAGCGGGGAAGTCTTTTCCGCTAAATGTAGCGGATAATTTTTCCCGCTAAATATAGCGGGGAAATTTGCCCATAATGCAGCGCGCTGTTACGCCGACGCCGACGGGGACGGCGACGGCGACGGCGTCGACGACGACGCTCAGGCCGGAAACGGGTGCCTAAGAGCTGCGCTCTGAAATTTAAAAGGGCAGAAAATAATGTGAATAACGACAGAAGTTCATGGACAAAAAATGTAGGAAAAGCCGTTTGAGTATAATATACTTTCTGTTGCTCTCTACACTAGATATTTAATGCAGGCGACGTCGATCCCGTCTTTTGTAAAATTTAAATAAAAACTCATGACGGTTTCAAATACTTTCTACAATATAAAATATGGTACGATATGAAACATGGTACGACGAACTCGTGATGCACGAGGCTTGTGAAGGCGATATTCTGCCGTTTTTTTCCCCTGGGAGTGCTGTTAAAAAATGAATACAACCTTATGTCTATATTTGGTTGTGTTTACTCTCTGCGTTCATAATGCTGTCGCGGACATAAAGGGCTCGATCATCGTAAAACTGAAAATAAATATTTAATCAACAAACGTGTGTCAAAAACAACAAACATAAAATAAAAAAACGATCGCCGAAAAAGCAGCTGCAAGCGTCGAATGCCGGCGTGACAGCCAGTTAGGGCGCTAGCGCGAGAGTGACTCGGTGAGGCCGTGCTGGGCTCCTTATCTACTACACCCGGTATCTCAAACATTGCGTCTAGAATGTTCGAACATCGAGCACTCGGGAGTTCGACTCGGCAAGGTTATTCAGGGCTCCTTATATATTAAACTAGAATAAAAGTAAACACCAATCTTCTAGAAGTACGAAGAAACGTTTCTCTTCGGCAATCCATGCCGCAAGATAAATTTATTTTTGGCATCGCTAAAACGTGAAATAATGAGATGTTAACCACTTATACCTATCCGGTACAAAACTAACTCGAGATAACAAGATAAAGGTTGGCGCACGTTACTCATGTTAAGCAGTACATGACATGCCTTTCCTAGGCGAAAATATATATGTGCTGCTCACCCGTGCTTTTGGGGAAACGGATTCTGCACCTTTCTGGATCAAACATTTCGACTCTTTGAAGAATTGTTCTACAGCGAAAGCTGTTAGTGGAAGCCTTCCGGGGAATTGCTTGGTCGTGTTTCGTGAAAACTCCCGGTGCCTCGAACAGGCACGTGCAGCTAGAGAATGCTTCGAAAAGAAACGAGCGCGTGCTGGAAGCGTAGGCGTTCGAGGAAAAGCAAAGAGCACGTGCAGGAGGCCAAGTGTTCGAAAAAGACGCCCCCGTGCCATTCTCATTTTGGCAGTGTCTGTGGTCGACGTACCGCAGTGCCGGCGCATGCGCACGGCCATCCTAGCAGGCAAACTTGCACGCCGTATGGCTAGGCCTTGAAATGTCCGTAGCGGATCCGAAGAACGATACTTTTAGTTACTTAGTTAAGGGAGCTTAGAAGGCTCGTCGTAGATGAAGCACAGACCAGGCACAAGATTGCAATCAAGAGCTGCAAAAAATGGCGTGAAAATCCTCAGAATCATGCACGGGAGGCGTCACAGAAACGACGACACCACAATGACGGCCAATTATGCGAGCGCCCAGCTGTCTTCGTGGTGACGCGCGTTACGGAATACCATAATTGCATTCCAAGTTATTATTATTATTCTTAGTGGCAAGTTGGTTGCAGTGATGAGGCAAACAATCCTTTTTTTTATCTTGAAAGCCACGTTGGTGCTGCTACGCTACCGGGAGCACGTTTTCTACGGCTGTGTTTAGCGTCCTACCCCTTTTATGCATAAAGCGTTGCCTAAGCGGCGCCAAATGACGTCACAGAAATCGGAGTGTCATCCTGTCACTTATCGCAATCCGGGCGGTTGGTGTTATACTCCGTTTCACGTTAACTTGGCGAACTGTGGAGGCTAGGGCCCCGCGACCCAATAAGAGCGTCGGAGTGAGGCACGTGACCAAACGTCACGGGAGCATTTGTGTCACTACGCCAAATGCGAGGCGCGAGGCCCGGACGAATCGGCTGTCGTCTGCTAGCCAGGAGTCGTCTGCTCCGAAACCAACCCACTTCGGATGAACGTCCGCCGCAGCAGCGTCTCCGTACGCTAGAATAGCGAGCACTTCGGAAACAGTTCATGAGAGAACCATACGCTCAATTTAGCTGCGAATATGTGACGTGTGCTGATGGCAGGGCACAGTGCGATGTTTTGAGTGGAAACGCCCGATTACACGGCTGCGATCGGCGGCAATCGCCAACGGCCACGGAGCTACAAGGAGAAAAGAAATTAGGAGCGGATATGGATGTGACGTCACTTTTTTATATAATACATAATAATTCAAATATTACATTATAAAATATTAGATAGTAATACAAATATAATTGAAACTCATAAATTTGTGAATATTTATTTTATACTCTTCGTATCTTCTCGTTAGATATTAAAGCGCGCCTAGAACTACATTTTGTCGCGGGCGCGGCTGTTACTGTGGCGGTAACGAGGCCCCCGTGGCCTCGGCCATGGACTGTTTCCACGTGCCTTGCTCCAGCGCTTTTATTGGGTCGCGAGGCCCCAGCTTCAGCAGTTCGCCAAGTTATCGTGAAACGGAGTATAGACCTTTCCATCGCTTATTTCCCGGGCGAAAAATGCTGAGTCACTGAGCAGTGGACGCATGCGCAGAGTCTGATATACCGCACTAATAAAAGCAACAGCGCATGCTCAAAAGGCGTTCCACAGCACAACAGACGAAGATGGCAGCGCGCAGAAAGCGATTTTCGGAAAGGTCTATAGAAGTCCTGGGAAAAAAGGCGAGTGGACGCAAGGGTCGCTGTGGTCGCGGAGTCCAAATAGAGCGCCTATATTTAAGAGAGGGTCCAACTCAAACTATTGGGAGCGTTTGCGAATTTGATGGAGGGCGCCTTCTGGCCGGCTTGATTGCCAGTGCACAGGCGTTGCGATCACCGTGGGCCCGAGAAAACAAATGGGCGTAAAAGCAGAGACGTTAGCAGACGACCAACGCTTTGTCCCCTCCACGCAACTCGTCTTGCAAATGCGACCCATAAACCAGGTGACCCAAATCGAACTCTTGGAAACACTCTGGAATCTAGGCACACCAACTCCACACTTCTGGCTGCTCAGTTCAACAGACATCTGCAACATCCCCCTAGCGCTGCTGTGACATCGCTCATCAGGGGCGGATTTAGAGAGGGGTCCGGATGTCCTGACCCCCTCTTGATTTCTGCGTGTGTAAAATTTAGGGCGTGAAACGGAGGAGAGGGGGAGATTCCTAAACAAATGGTACGCTGACCAACACCTGACCCCCCCCCCCCCCCCCTTAGGAAATTCCTGCATCCGCCCCTGCTCATCCACAACAATACACTTTTACGACGTCATCAGGCGGAAATAGACCGATCACATTTGTAGGCGCGGTAAACACACCAGTCGGTGATGAATTCCAGGCATCGGAGCTTCGCGCCAGGAAAATAGGCTTCCCCGCAAGCTCTCTCGCGTTCACTGAGAAGAACAATAGGCGAGTTCCGGAGACGTCGACCTTCTATCCGCCTCAGTCGCCGTCGTTACCTGGTTCGGGCGAATCAAACGCTGGTGAGCGTTCGTCGTTAGGCCTAACGAGAGGGCGCCGCCCCTGTCTCGCTGTCTGTCCCAGCTACGAAACGTGCAACTCCCACATTCTCGATTCAGCACGTTGCGATCTTTTCAACAACGGGGTCGGTGATTACCGGGCTCACTCACTTTTAATGACTCGGTATTTTCTTCTTTTTTTTTGCCTTTCCCTCGCTTTTTTTTTTCTTTTCGCATGACATCGCTTCTGCCATTCATGCTCAATCGTCAGAACTCTGCGACAGATATGCTTCGTGTTCCTTAAATTAAGAAGAAGAGTGTCACCTTTAGTCATTTTACTCTCGTTTCCCGCTAAGTCCGACCGCAGTCTACATTCAATGGAGGAAATCAAGGGGCGGCAAAAATGGCGCCGTCCTATCGCTCGTCGTCTTTGTGCGTTCGTAACTTCTAGCTAAAAAAATACACACATACACACACAACACACACAAAAGCGAGGTTCAGGACGTATTTGCTGTACGTAACATGGTGTATCAGCTGACAGAACACGCGGAAAGACGACGGGACCCATGACGATGCATTTTTGACGCGGCTTGATTACACCCATCGGGTCGTAGAGTTTGTTGAGGTCGAACTTAGAGTCAAACGAAGTATGAATGAAGAGGGGGTGTTTCTTTTTTATCTAACCGCTACATAATATAAATATTTCCGTCTCGGAAACCCTTGGAATGCAAATGCAATGTGCGACAGTCTGTAGATAGAAATGTGGCTTTTTTTATTGTATCGGAGAAAAGGGTTTGATTTTAACTGTAATAGTAACAGTGGCGTGATTTAAACCATAAATATGGTCACGAATTATATCACCTTCATTTTTAATCTTGACTCTGATCAGGTCTTCGGCAAAGCCTCGTGGTTGGTAAGGGGCCAAGAGCAAGTTCGGATAAATAGGCTATCGCGTTTTTTTTTTTGTGATTTTATATTTTATTATAATTTGTTCTTGAGATATTTAAGGAGATAAAATATCGGGCTCTTTACCGTGAAGTACTCAGCTGGAAATCTTGCCGCACGATCATTTCCGTTATGTCTTTCGATTCGTGGAGGCAGTGTTTTCCATACCCGGTCGCCTTCTTTGTTTTTGCGTCATGATTTTCTGCATTTGCCGGAGTAGTCGGCAACAGAGAGTAACATCATCTGGCACACTAGTCTTATCATATGTACGCCTTTTTCCCGAAATTAGGACTGATCCGCCAAACGAAGAGTCGACTCGTCGACGGTCATTAAGGCGGTGATAATATATGCCTCCTGGGACGGCTACGAAAGGAAACGATGCAAAATCAACTTCGTTTTATGCTACCCAAATACGTCCCCTATAGCCCTTATTTCGTTCTGTCGTCGACAGAATACTCGCTAGTGCTTCGGCGTTTCACCAGC
Source organism: Ixodes ricinus (assembly GCA_037355805.1). Taxonomy (NCBI): domain Eukaryota; kingdom Metazoa; phylum Arthropoda; class Arachnida; order Ixodida; family Ixodidae; genus Ixodes; species Ixodes ricinus. Next base: position 150,846 of record JAZHYW010005382.1, read on the forward strand.
ACCAAAACAATGTGCGATGCGACCGGCGCGGCGCCTCGCGGCTGTTACCGAAAGTAAGCAGTGAGAACCCCAGCGAAACGAAACCACGCCTCGTCCATTGGTGCGTATTGAAGTCGGAAAGGTGCGGTTGCTCTGGGTTGACAGCATGAACTGCTGCGTCGTTAAGTGCTCCAATAGTTAGGCGCCGTGTCTCGTGGGACAAAGTTTCATAGTGATATACAGAATTAAAAGGCGCAAAAAACACTGACGAAGAAAAAGACAGCATACAACTCGGACTGGCGCCAGTCCGTGTTGTATGCGTCTCTTCTTCGTCCGCGTTTCTTTTTTTTGTTTTGCGCCTTTTAATCCTCTATATCACAATGAAGCAACTAGCCCAATCGAAAGTTTTAAAAGTTTCATAGTTTTTCAACTCGCCGATGTTTTGTGGGACAGCGACAACGATGGACCCGTGCCTTACGACGCGAGTAATTTGGTCTCCCGATTGTGTCTGCCACTGTGTCGGCACGGCTGACATATTCTACACTGCCGCTTTGCGCTCTGCGTTTGTTTTTGTACCAGTAATGCCTACATATGTTAGCGCCGATGGGACGAACTGAAATACCACCCCACACTTGCGGGTATGCAGTGCCAGTTTCGTTGGAGGAATGCCCTCCAAAGACGTTTCATCCCCATCGTATGTGTCGATGATAATTTCCGGACCAGTGTGGAATGCAGTCTGTACTTCATGAAGAAAGATTCGGACGGTACAAAAAGTGACAAATACGAATCTAAGGAAAACTACAATGAAACTTGGAATCACTGAACAGTCGACATTTGAGTATGGCAGTTGTGGTGTGCTTTATTTTTTGATCAGTCTCCTTTGGACATGGATATCGACTTTCTTCACATATGAGGTTTCCGGTAGGCAGTAGGTGACTGCAAAACAAAACACCGAAATTATTTTTGATCAAATTAATGCAAAATAACTGGTACATTCTTAATAAGAAAAATAAAACTATAATTTTACAAAAGTCAAGTAAATCAGTATTTTTCCTTAAGTTTAAAACAACTATGATATCATATATATATATTATTTAATATACTTTACCTAAAAAAGTCATTTGTTTTTCACTAGTCTTTAGAGCACAGGAAATGGATACTTCAATTTGTCCAATCACTGAAAACAGTATAAAAGAAAGATTCACTGCAAATTTAAATATATCGCTAAATTGCAGATTAATTCAAAACTTATTTTCTAATATAAACCACGTCATACTAGAACAAAAAGAGCTTGATTTGTTTTGGTTATTGAGAAAGCTTTATTTGCTGTAATACTTCAGCAAAACAAAATAAGAATATCTTCGAAGTTTCTATGAAAATGTCAAGGAAACTAGCTCTTTCCCGCCAGATTGTTTTCTGTCGGCTTTCGTGCACACGGTGCCACTGTTGCCATTGCTTCTGAGGCCGGTTCCAAACAAAGTATTAAAGGTCTCTCAGCCGCACCAAAAATGAAAAGCAAAAAAATATATACACATATATTCAACGACGTAAAATTATAGCCTTTGAACTCGAGCACTGTTCGCAAGTTGTTTAACGACAGTGACTTTTTCTTTTGGTTTTAAAGTGCGCAAGGTGGTGGTATAATTTCATGAAAAAGCAGGCAAGCTTGTGTAAGACAAAACGTATACATACTGACCGATGTAAGATCAACCTTACATGTACAATTAGATCTGTATGTGCCTGTCTCTCTCAGTCACACCCTTTGTCGGTCTGTGTGCGTGTGCGCGCACGCATACAAGTTTTTGTTTGTTTCCTTCGCATTATGATATGCTTGCATGAGATGCCACGTAATTAACGAAAAAAGTGGAAGATAGATACAAAGCTCACCTCTCCGATTAGCGCAGAAGAGCACCGCATTTTGCTCGTGTTCAGCGTGCTATACATTTTATTTGCCTGATGTATTTTTTTATTATAAAGCAAAATAAATTTACATGGACGGCATCAAATTACAAACAAACAATAATAAACACGTATTTATGGTATTAGTTTTGCGAGAAATTATTTTTGTGAAAAAGGTGTTTTTGTGGAAAATGATCACAGTGATATTGGTGTGGCTTAAATCACGATTTAAATCATCTTGATTTTTTTCTCCACCCTGAACTCAATGAATTTGTGGTAGATTAATTTCAGGATATAAATGGCTCGTCGATTATGTAAAAAAGTGCAGTGGTTGCATCTTCTAGAAGCCGGGAAGGTTTCTCGTCGGAAGCCAGCATGCAGTGTGATTGATAGAAGATGTAAAATTTATTTTCTGGATATATAAGAAGCGGAGAACAGCTAGATGTACCTTCTTAGGTCTGCCCCAGCCCTCATGCAACGTCACCCTCAACGTATCGGCTCAAAAAGCCAAAGTTCCGTCCGTGCGCGCTTCCGCCGCCACAGCTTCGCACGCGAAAAGGCGCCGCAGGCTGCTGAACGCGTCTCACTGTCGAACGCCAGCTCCTCCGCTAGCGGCGCTACGCGCGTTTTTCAGAGCGCCCCCTATAGTTCCCGCACCGGAGTGTATAACTGAGCGCTGGCGTGCGAACAAAGGGCGAAAGCGGCGGATGCCGGTCATCAACATGGCGAAACGAGGCTTACCGGAAGTGGAAAGGCGTTTTGTTGAACCGTCCTATAGGGAGCGTAGAAGAACGCTCACATGTGACGCCTCGAGTGCATTTCGTCGGCGACGTCTTTCAATTAATCCCACCAGTTCCTTTGTCGCGAAAAGACAAGCGATGTAAACACAAAATAACATATTATATAAAGTTAGAAGGTAACTCAAGGGTGTGTGTGCCGGAAGTACGTTCAACACGTGCTCTTTTTTTTTCTCGTCACATTGCTTCTTTCTACGGCTACCAAGCAAAAGGTCACACTGCTTCCAGGCAGTCAGCCCTTTGTAGCCCTTTGTAACTCAGTGCTGCCCTCATTAAGACTGGAAAAGACTGACGTTTGGCGTGTGATTCGCCACCCTTCCTCTGAGACACGCGTGCTCGTACTGCGATGCTGAAATAACGACCACGAGGCATTTTTTGTCCTGCCCTTGTATTGCTGGGGACGCGTCTATGTCTTCGAGTGGGAATCGCCCCGAGGCCGCGCACGTATTTCACTTTGTCTGCTTTGTTTGCGGAGACGGAAAGTATCGCGTTCTCGTATCTATTTCTTTTATTGCTTCTTTGTGTTTGGCGTAAGTCCTTCGAGAGGTGCGGCAATTCCTCGATGATAGTTGAGCTGCAACACGGAACCTTCTCAAGTTCCAATTACCGTTCGTCTGGAATCGACAAGCACTGCGAGTGTGCAGCGGGCGTAGTCAGTTCTTTTATGCCTTATTTATTCGTGTATTTATTTACACTTACTGCCAGCTTACATTTTGGCAACTCAGGCGTATATGATAAGTAGGATTCTTTGTTTTCGATAGATACCGACACACCTCGAAAAGCAACTCCCATCTGGTTACATCAAAATTGACGAAAAACTGAAACACCCCAAATAGAAACTGCCCTCAAAAAATAAACAAAAAGGCTTTACGGAAAGAAAACTTTAATCTACAGCTTCATTTGTATTGAACGGAAACACAACCCGCACTAAACTGTCCACAAAGTTGCTTCTTTCTTGTTCTTGTCTTTTTTTTTTTTCTACTGAACTTTTTTTTATATATACACTGATTGGTTTTGGGGCGTTTTATGTATGTTCGGCTCACGCGTATTATTCCTGGAGGTTGTGGAGTGTTATGCCCGTGTACTATTTTCTTCGACAGCCCCGATAAACACCTAATCTTGTTTTTAGCCCGGCACCAAACATTGACGTTCGTTAAACATCGAATTTGTGAAAGAATATAATACTCGCGAAAAACATCTTAGAACTAGAACATCAACAACAAACCAAATGATTGAACTGTAATGATTACGTGAGTTTAGTGGTTTACGTTCCAGACCAACGAAGGACATCTCGCCTGCCCCAGCGAAGGATTGAGGAGTATTTAAACTTCCTGGAATCGATTGATGTGCAACTGAAACCTCAGTTACATGGCGCCTTGTCCGCAGTGAGCCTCCGTCATATGGCGCGCACCTCGGTCGGAACTCGAGCTTTGCAACTCGGGATCGCAATTGTCTCGAAATCACCGAGGCGGAAGAGAGGGCATATGTAACAAAAAGAATAGCTTAGGCCGGGATCACACAAATTATACATGATACAAAAGAATGTCTGCACACAGATTTGAACAGGAGTCACCATGAGATCCGTGCTTCGAATGCCGCGTGGCTATGAGTTCGAGGAGAAACTTGGCACACGGCATTCGAACCACGGATATTGCGGTGACTCGTGTTTGTAGACTGTCTTTTGTAGGATGCATGAGCAGTGCGTCCCCACTCTTACGCAAATTACAAGTTAACGCCTGCTGTTTCGTCTAAAAACAGAAGACGCTAAAAAAAATTTTCGTTAATTTTTAGGTTATACTTAGTCTCACCTAGAGCCAGTCTCACCTTAGAATGCGGCGTTTTCCATCCAAAGCAACTAGCCGCGCATGCTAAAAGCGCGAGCGAATTGCTTTGGATGAAGCCTTGGCGGCTGCACAAGCGCTCGTGCAGCGAGTGCTCAAGTTAAGGAAGTTAAGGCTAGCCGCTCGCGCTTGCACAGCTTCTGCAGTTAGTCCAGGCTAATGCGAGACGAAGTATAAACCCTTAGGGAGCGAAGCTGCTAAGAAACAAAAAAATCGCACGAAAAAAAAAAATGAACGGAAAATGCACAAGCCCATTTGCAAGCCTGAGCCCTATAGACCACAGTCCGAACCATTGCGTTATTTGCTGGTTGGTCTTGCTTTATTTCCAAATGTGCGCTCAACGATTTTTTTTTTTTCTTTTATTGAATTTATGATTATATATTTCGTTTTTGTACGCATAAGATTAAATCTTGAGTACTTTCAGAGCAGAGACCATTTGACCAAGATTTGAACAGTGACAAAAGATACAAAAAGGAAATTTATAGACAAAAGAATTGAAAAAGTAAACAGGTAAAAAAGGTAATAAAACAATTAGTAACTTTCTAACAACCTTATTTAGTGAAACGGCAGGCAAAATCGAGCATCGACAGACACGGTTAAAATAGAAGGACTAAGGAAAAAACGAATAACGATACATTCGAAGCCGTCGGATTGCAAGCACGGCATATAAAAATATTGATCGTAAATACAGAAAAGGTAGATATAATAAAACAAAATAAAACAAACGAAAACAAATACAAATCACCAGTATCCCGAGCGCCAGCGCCAGCAAATCTGACAGTGACGGTAGCATTTGTCCACGTCGCAATCCTTTCCCGCGAAACTCGAGCATTCCCGAAAAGATGTGGCGAAATAATGCTGTCGGCGGAAACCGATGGCGGAATGGGTTTCCAGGTTCGGATATTAGCAGAGTCTTGAGGCGAGGGCAGTGGATGGGGCGGAAAGGAAGAGTTGCTGGAAGAGCCAAGGGCGGACGTGCCGCTGGCGGAAGTTGTTTCGTCCATTACTTTGCCGGGACATATTTATTGAGATTGCCTCCGGAACGCACCCCGCCAGTTTCCTCCCAACGAATTCCCGCAGGTGATGAAGGGCTGGCCTGTGCGCGTTCCAACAGAAACACGCAAGCAGGCAGCGATGCTGTCCGACAGGCAGACTTTTTAAGAGTCATGTAGAGGAAGCAGAGAGAGCAGCACAACCTCATGAATAAGAACTTTGTAGGACCCATGGGAACGTGGACGCGGACGAACACGGGTAGCCACACGCCCTCACAATAATGAAGCAAAATATGGGTATAAATGAAATTCGACGACGAATAGAGACGTTAACAGTGTCTGTTTGTCGAACAATCATTCGCAAATACTGTCGGAAATGGAGCGAAAGCGAACGACTGAGCGCGTGGCCTTCGTAGATGTTGCGCTTCCTAGGAGGCTCATAGAATCTGCGAACTTGAGAGGGGTGACTGCGAGGGTACGCGCAAATACTTCACAAGTGAATACACTTTACACCGCGGAAATCAAATGACCGTAGCGCCGCCGGCGTTTGCGCAGTTGGAGCGGCTGAACGAGCACAGCCTCTGGGTTTTCCCTTTTGAATTAGGGAGGTGTGGCTGTCGTCGGCCATCTATCGTCATGGAAACCCCTCGAGACAGCGGAAACAGCCGTTTCTTAGCTGACTCAACGAATCCAATATTTTGGTGCGCCGATGGGAGCCGTGTCCCGTCGGCAGCAGCGCGAAAGCGGGAGAGTGTGGAAAGCGCGATGAGGCATGCGTTCTCTTGAACACGGGGTTTCTCCGCCGCACAAAAAGGATTTGGCGCTGTAGGCGCTCTGTGTTTTACTAATGAGCAAAGTAGGATGTATTCTCCAATACCCGGTGACAGGTTAGTAGCTCCGGGGAAGCTCCTCCCACCTCTTTCCACTTTAGCAGAGCGGTTAGCTAAAGCCGAAGTTTAGGCTAGTTGGTATCTCATGATTAAAGATTAAAACAGCCAAGGACACGGACAAGCACAAAAAGTAGACGACAAGGCGTATTCGTCTACCTTCTTGTTCTTATCCGTGTTCTTGCGCTGTTAATCATTAATCACCTGTAAGTACGCTCGAGGAGGCTTATCTGTCGACAGACGATAGCTACTGCGCTATCGGTTCCCGATAATACATGTCATATATTTCCTCAAGAAAGCTGCACACCCGCGCATTGAAGACCACTCACGCACGCACATTACTCTTGACGCGCACATTTGTATACGACCTAATGCATAATGCATACGAACTAACAGATATCAAAACGTTCACTCGCACTAAGAGCCAAATGACGACAGCGCGTTTTAGAATAGCGTACGCAAAAGCGTTGAGCACGCAAGAAGTAACGCAGTCGATACCTGCGCATGCGCCGAGCTGAACCTGCGTTTTAGACTGGCGCAGCTATTTTTTGCGTACCCATTCTAAAACACGCATAACACGGCATACAGAACGAAGACACCGACCTTCTTGCGCTGGGCGTGCGACGGGCGAGACCATGGACTCGCTCTTAATAGACCTCTTGGGAGCGAATGGAAAACGGGGCGTGCAGAATGCCCGACTCCGGGCCACTAAACACTGGAATGCCGCCCTTTGCACCCGTGCAGCCAGCCGCAGCGCCGAGGTTTGGGTGGAAACTTGGGGCTGACCGGGGAGCGCCGTGTTTGGGCGAGGACGGTCCAGGTTGTTTGCCGGGGAATGCGTTTACTAGTGTAGTCTGAACTCACCGCAGGGCTGAGAATGGGACCCTGTGCATATGGATACTGCGCTATATTGGCGGCATTTTTAGGGAAGAACTGGGTAAATGCATGAATGTCGTCTCGTTAATATATACAACTTACATTAAAAGTTTTTGTTTTAGGGGAGGGGGGAGGTGAACAGAGGTTCCATATTATAGAGACATGACTGTAGAAGGGGAATCAGTTCAGGTCCCTCGGAGCTCAGTTTGCAAAACACACAATGCTTTCTTACCAGAATATTCTTAGATGACAAGGGCTTTTGTACATACCGTGAAGAACGTCTGCGGGAACGGTGCGCTCTCTCAGGGAAAACAAAAAGATAATTGCCTTATTAAATTTCACAGACTGTTTTAATGGGAGGGTTTGCTCTTGTATTTGTTGTTGATATAGCAGTACACGCTGAATGCTAAGGATACTAGGTATCATCAAATAAAAACCTTGAATAAAAACAAATTGAGCATTCTTGCGTGGAAGCACTTTACAGCTACGGCGATAGCTTCGACACCTTATCAAACCCTAGTGGATTCTTTATGTAGAACTCGTGCCCATGGCGCTCGGGAGTACAAAGTCTCTTGGCCTCGTTCTCACGAGCATGTACCTCACTGTTCTCCCGGCAAAGACGGCGAGCTGCTGTTTGCGATGCTTTCTGGTCTTCGGTCTGACGAGCCCGACGTCAGTGTTGTACACGTTCCTCAATAAAAGGAACGAAAGCTCGTTCCTCGTTCCTTCTGATTTTCGGAACGCGTTCCAGTTACACGTTACATCTGTGAACAAGGAACTCGTTCCCGTTACAGTTTAAAAAAATGAACGTATCGTTACATATACGTTACATTTGTATTTTGCTAATAACTATATTTAGTTAAATCAAGCAGAGTTTTTTTTATCTATCCCATTAGTAGTCAATATACGAGTTTGTATGTCGTTATGGAAGGGCAACAGAAGAAAACAAGCGGAAGCAGGCTTTCATTTGGTGATATATACAAGTTAAAAATCTCAGCTTTTAATCATATTCATGTTTGTAGTGGACGATTCATACAGAGCCAAATGTACTTTTACCCAACATTGAACGAGCGTTTTACAGCAACCTTACAGGTTTCAATTGAACAAAGTCCCTTGTTCGAACTTAACAACAGCTGCTTCTCGATGCTGCCGTCCGAATGACGAGCAAGTCGAGGAGAGGGTAGAGCTTTTGGAAGGTCAGTCTTAAAACTACAAATACTTCTTTGTAAGGTTGGATTTGTTGTTCATTTTGAAGGTGGGGCACATGAGAAGTAATAAAGGTTATTTTTTTGTGTATCTTTTAAGTGACCAATGTTCGGGATACAAGGGTGCGTTCAATCTCTGGCAGTCTGTGATCTTGTTCTAACTCTAGGTCTTGTTATGAAAGTTCACAAGTGGCCGTAGTCGGCCTTAGATTTCTGGGTGTATGAGGATTCGTGGAACCAGAGAAAGTAGCTGAGTTTAAAACAACCCTCTTTCTTTGTATTTTCCTACGACTAAAATCCTTCCTTTTTGTACCGCAGTTTGGGGCACTCAAAAAATAATCAATGTCCACCAGCTGTCCTGCACCCAAAACTGTTAGCAAGCGAGGACCACACAAAATAATCTATAAGATTAGTAGCCAAAAAAGGTAACGAGATCCTGTACTTCGTAAAGATATTGATTTTTTACTTTCAAAATTTCCCTGTTCGAAATAAAACAAAAATTAACCCACTGGACGGAAAAAAGGAACGCCGTTACTCTTTCCGTTCCAGAAAAAATGTAACGCGTTCCCGTTCCATTTCCACCGATGTAAAATGGAACGGCGGCGTTCCTTCGTTCCTCCTAAAAGGAACGCGTTCCAGGAACGCCGTTCCTTGGAACGCCGTTCCGTACAACACTGCCCGACGTTCCCTCCCTGCAGCAGCAGATATGGCTTGGCGCTCTGCGTCTTCTGCCGCAAACGGCAGCATACGTCGAGGTACCATTGCCGACGTCTGCTCGGGAGAGTTACACACATATTTATACTATACACCCTCTCTAGCGGACGCGACTTGAGACTCAAAAGTCTCGTGATGCGACGTTACCGCAGCTGCGGCTATCCAGCTAGCGCTGCACAAGACTCTTGTGAGCAGGAATCTTCGACATATGCAACTGCTGCAAGACCCTTTGTTTTTGTGGCCCCGGTTTTTCGCAAAATCGCTAGCTGGGTTATGTTCGCAACAAAATTTTTTGAAATTGTAAAGGCCGGAATTTGCCGTTACAGACAATAGAAAAATTAGCGCCCACTGAAAGTTCGCGAATTTTACGGGTCGCGAAATTCGCGACGTTTACTGTCTCGCGAACATTAGGGATCTTACTGCATTAAACAAAAGAGTTGCAGCACCTCCCCCCCCCCCCACACACACACACACAAAAAGAATCGTAGTTTTGTACTAACGCGCTTGCTTCACAGTTAGTGAACTCGGGATTGAATCCTGGCTGCGGCGGCGGGTTGTTGGTCTATGGTTTTTTCAGGCATTTTTTTTTAATATCGACGACGGTAGCCCTTCATTGTCTTATATAGTTTTCATGAAGGGGGGGGGGGCGGAGCTCATAACAGTTATCGCTGTAAAGCGGGCCAATAGCCTTGTTAAAGGAGCAGTTTAGGCCTTAAGTTAAGATACTCCTCATTTGGAAATGATCTGTAAATGAGTGGGCGGCGTTTCCTTCCCCTTTGTTTTTAGTGACGCCGCCAATTCTAAAATTCTAATCTAAATTAAGTTTGTCAAGAAAAGACAAGAAAACGAAGGGCTAACTATCTGCAAGAGACACGCGGCTCGCTAGTACACTCAGGGTAATGCCACTTGTCGGTAGCCTCTTTTTAAACTTTCGGGCGTAAATAGTTGTAACTGATTTCTTTTTGTGTACAAGCCGTATTAGTGAAGACTCCGTCAATTTGCGTAAGGCTGCTCTTTTTATTTAATTATTTTTGCTTGATATGACAACATTTAATATGTTAGCATGTACATGCAATTTGTAAAAAGAGTTCCCCGCTGAGTATTAAAGACTTGCACATCTTTCCTCACTAAAAACATGGGTTTTATATTAATTGACACGTATATAACTAAGTCTACATTTTCAGATTAAAAATAACGCTGGTTGCTTAAGCGGGTTTTTCTGGTGTTTTATTGCAGAGGCCTTTACACTCGTCGAAGTTTCGTACTATGTTTTTCTATCAATCCCCCTCTATTTTTTTTATGGAAAATAGAAAGAAACGAAAAGTACAATACCGGCACCTCCTAGGTCAACAACTGAAGGCAGCATCACTGCATGAGGAATGTGTATTCGTAAAAGAAAATATTGCAGCCCAAACAAACTTAACAGCGTCAGAAAGGAAGGACTATTGATTTTGTGTTCATTGACAACTAAAAAGGGGCGAACATCGAAATATTCCATTTGTTTATTTTCAGTAAATGTTATACGCCAGTTACAAATATTAGAGAGAAAAGATAGACTTATAAAATGTTCTTATGAAACTAAAATTATTTATTATTATATCTTAAATAAAATGTACAGTAAAAAATTATGTTAGGCGATACAACTAAACGTGCGCTGATTCTAAAAAGAAGTCGTGGAACTCATCTTGCTGTTTTGAATAAAAGAATTATAAGCCTGAGGCTGCTATTGTTGCAGGAACGGGTGGTCGGCCTTTGGGACCTGAAACGAAAGTTGTTATGTTTCGTTTCTTTGGAATCCTTTCTGCGATCTAGCTGTTCCGCATCTTTGAAATGTAGTGCTTCTATTCACTTCCACGAAAACAGTAATCGTCGGCACACTCCAGACCCTTTGGGCGAAATGCGAAGTAATCCCGATTTTATGGACTCTCGAAAGGAAATGAGAATATGCTGGATGAGACCTGGGGCGTTGTAATCACCTCTTCAAACAGAAAACGAATATTGATTTTGTTTCTGAACCTTTTCGATTTTCTTTTCTTATTTGTTTCCATTTTTTTCCCCTTAGGGATTTGCGACGACGAAGAATCGGCGTACATATGTTGTGGGAAACTTTATTGAGTGATGTGATGTGTGTTTGTTTTGATTTCTGGTACTTTTCAAACAAACCAAAAGAAAAGGATAAACAATGGCGAGTTATTTGTCGTCTTTTTTTACGGCGACAGCAGTTATCAAAAAGATTTAGCGGCGAATCACCGAGTCTGTTTTATGGCAGGGTCGTCGTAGCACCCGACGTGACATTCTCACGTCACGTCGCAGTGTCACCTGATGTAACAGTGGTACATGATTTCATGGGGTCACTTGACATATTGTTGTCAAGTGATGTCATGGCATCGCGTGACGTCTTCGTGTCACATGACGTCGCAGCGTCACGTGACATTACAGTGTCACGTGACATCACAGTGTCTTATGACGTTACAGTGCCACGCTACGTAATTTTGTCATGTGACGTCACACTCGACCATGTCGTCATAGTGGGACGAGACATGACGGTCCCGACGTGCCGTCACAGTGTTAAAGTGTCATGCGACGTAACAGTCTCACCTTACTTTATGGCGTCATGTGACATTACGGTATCACAACTTGACGTCATGGCGTAACGAGAGGTTACGGTGGCAAGCGACGTTACATTGTCACATGACAAAGTGACGGCACGTGACACATCAACCTCTAGTCCAGGCATTTTTCCCGCTAAACTTAGAGGGGAAATGCTTGGTTTGTTGCCCCATCACTACGCTAAATTTTGCGAGGAATCTTTTCCGCTATCGTGAAATTGTTTTCTGCAGTGTGACTATGTTTAGTACGTCTTCATGGCGCCGCAGTTCATTTGCAAGCACGGCAGGGAACCGTAAGATTTGTTTTGTTTTGTTTTATTGCAGTAGCATTCTTTAGCTACTTCACCCGGTTTTCACAATACCCAAGCTCTCTGGGCTTCAATGCGTCGTGCGTATGCAAGCTGCGCGTATGCGCGCCTCCGCTTACGCTGGACGTCCGCATACGCACATGCCGCGCGTATGCGGACGTTGTTTACGACGTCGTCCTAGCGGTCGTCCTTAACCCGAGAGGTCGTTTTAGACGTTGTTCTTGAGGTCATCTTCCAGGCCATTCCAGAGGTCGTCCTAGAGATAGCCCTAGAGGTCGTCCTAAAGGCCGAGGTAGACGTCGTTTTCCACGTCGTTCTCTAGGACGTCGTCCTCGACGTCGCCCTAGACGGCGTACTTGAAGTTGTCCTGGAGGTCGTCCTTGATATCGCCCTAGAGGTCTTCCTAGACGTCATCCTAGACGTTGCCTTTGACGTCGTCCTTTTGGACATCGTTCTAGCAAGCAGATAAACCTTCGCATATACGGAGCGGCAGTACGCACACTTCCACATTTCTTCCTCTGCTACGAAGCAATCACTCATGGCTGCGGTGCAAGCTGATAAACCCTCACCCCGCATACACGGAGCGGCAGGACGCACACATTCACATTTGCGCCCAAGCTACGAAGTAGTTATCGGTTTGAGTTGGTCTAGTCGGTATGTGGTCAATGATAGTGGTAAAACAGCATAAACATTAAATGATCGCACAGAGAAAGAATGTTAAACGATTTCACAAAGACGAATCAATCACTCAAATGTGAAGCGGCGCCCTGCAGTCGCGCTGACGTCAATGATTGCGTCGTAAAGCATTAATGAAATAAAGTGTTTATTAAAAACTTGCGTCGTGTTTTCACGGTGAGCTGCGTCGTGAGTCTCATGACGAATGCTATGGCAATTCACAGACAACCAATAATAAGGGTTTCTGGAGCCATTTGTTTTTTTACATCAACATTTGTTAGTTGCCCGTTTGCAGATTTCGTGACGGTGTGACCGTAAACACCGCCAGTTTCCCCGCTAAATTTAGCAGAAAAATTGACGCCACGTGACCTATGTACCGATTCAGTTTCCCTGTTAAACATGGCGGGAAAACGCAACACGACCTAAAATCATTTAGTCATCAACAACGTATGGACGCTAAATCAACGCAACGTCAACTCCATATCTCATCTCCGTATGACGCACGATCGGCTCGACAGGGAGTTTTTGTAGATCGTTTTCACCGTCCCGCAACGCACTCCGCAACCCGCTACGATACCCGGATCTCTACAGGCAAGGCCATCGGCGCGCAGGCGCAGTAGCGGTTTCTTTGCAGCGCAGGGATTGGCACAGTGTGAAACACGGTTTACGAAAACTCCCTAATGCCAATCGATCGTCATCGTCATATCGTCGAATAAGCAGCAGGACAGTCGCTATCTAAGCGCATGCCGTCTAGTTATGAACGTGATATCTTTTTTACATTTTGATTACTTTATATCTTTCACAAAATAACTAATGCTCTTTGTATATCAATAAGATTACCATTGCTTTTCTCTTGACCATCTCGGCTCAACGGATTCGGAAGCTACACATTAAAACTATTACCAATAAATTATGATAGTCATGATTCATTTGAATATTTGATTTTGTCAACCGCAGCTTTAAAATTTTAAAGTGTACAAATTTTCGTCGCAGTTCCTCCCCCCCCCTCCCCCGAAACGGCACCCAGATAAAAAAAAAAAAAAGACGAGCGTCATAATATACTGCCTGGAGGTGAAGCGATTGTCCAGCAAGTCGATATGGACAAGTAACCTCCACTGTGTAAAACAGGACCAGAGGAACTACAGAACAATATTAAGGTATAATAAAGCATGATGAAAAGGATTAGTACAATAAAGTATAGCACAATAGTAGAAAAGTAAAATAGCTCTATAGTGCAGGATAGCGCAAATAACAAATTAGCACATTTGGTAAAACATTATGAGCGCAAAACATAATGAACACAGATAGGTTCAAAGTACTGCCCTCTACCTGTCCTCAAGATGCCTGTCAAAATATGTATACTTGAATACAATATTGTGAAGTTTTTTTTTTTAATAAGTTTCTTTACACAAGTAATTACGCTGAAATGCGATACAATTACGCTCTGTGCACACCGTGTGTTGTGGCAAGAACACGGTTCCTGAGGATGAGCGACTCGTCTGATCATTTCAAGATCTTGATTTTCTGAAACAGTGTTTCGTTTCTTTTAGGGATTAACGCTTCACCGAGTCGCGCTTGTGAGTCGCGTGAACAGCCCGTGTCGCAGAAGACGCAGAGCTCGGCCGCTCTGTCGCTGTTCAGAGCGATGGGCAAGGATAGGGGAATCACTGCTGCAGGAGCGGCGTGTATCGCCGTTTCTATCAAACAGGAGCGCGTCGCGCTAAAGCGAGCAAACCAGCAAGCCACAAGGTGTGTACTACGGCTTGTTGGTTGGTCATATTAAAAACGTATTAAAACAGCGAAAAAAAAACGATAGACCAGTGGAAGTAGAACACAGCAAGCAAGCCAGCAGATAAATAATGTTGCAGAAACCACTATCGTTGGTTTTCTATGAATTTCGATAGCATTCGCTAAGACAACCTCAAGGACGACGTCCTAGAGGACGACATAAAATACGACGTCTGGGACGATATCTAGGACGACCTCTAGGGTGATCTCAAGGACGACCTCTTGGACGACGTCTAGAACGACTTCTGGGTGATCCTAAGGACGATCTCTAAGACGACGTAGAGTACGACGTCCTAGCGGACGACGTCAAAGAGGACCTCTGGGACATCATCAAGGACGATCACTAGAACGGCGTCGAGGTCTTCAGGTCCTTCGAAGAAGTTGCGAATGTGAAGGATGTGTCGAAAATGGAGCTGAAATGGTTGACTGCGCGTACCTAACTGCGCGGTTTCTCAGCCGCTGGCACGGTACGCCGTCAGGGAGCGCGGCCATGCAAATTGGTCGGCGCTCCGGTCAACCTTGGCTCCGGTGTTATATGTGGGAGTCACTTCCGTGACCAAGTTTTCGTGACATCGATCTCGAAACTTTGCGCCCCTTCCTAGCGCGAAAAAAACGTAGTTCTACGTAAAGAAAAGGGTTGTAGCTGTCGCGGGTGATATGCAAGAGCCCAGGCGAGCTACCACGGAGGGTATTGAATGAATGAGAAGAATTTTAGCGGCTGTTCTGCTTTTGTCAATACTCCCCACTTGGCCGGCAAACGATTTCTGAGTCAACAGCCTATGGGTGTTGACTCAGTGCTCGGTAAAATAGAATAAAAGCCGCTTCTCGTTATTAAGGTGAAAGCCTTATATTGCTCATCGTTCAGTCGGCCTTCAAAGTCCTTGAGCGAAAACAAGTCGGCGAAACTAAAGGTTGTAAAACGTTTTCGCGACCACTCAGGCGAATTGGAGGCAATGAAATTATGAAGGCTGACAACGCGAATTAAGAGTAATCAAAGTGAATTAAGAGAAATTTAAGTGAATTAAGAGTAATTAAAGAGAAGTAAGGGTAATCAATGGAAATTAAGAAGGACAATAAAGCGAATTAAGAGGAATCAAAATGAATTAAGAGGAATCGAAGTGATTTAAGAGGAATTTATTGAATTAAGAGAAATTAAAGAGAAGTAAAAGTAATCGATAGGAATTAGGAAGGACAATAAAGCGAATTAAGAGTAATTAAAATGATTTAAGGAGAATTGAAGCGAATTACGTGGATGACTAAGCGAATTAAGATGATGAGTCAGTACATTGAGAACGATGACTTAGCAGATTGAGAAGAATGACTGCATATTAAGAATGTATGACTTAGCGCATTAAGAGGGGTGTCTGTCTCTTCGGATTCTAAGACGACTTGAAGGGCTTTCGCCTTCAAGTCGTCTTAGAGACGACATAGTGACCCTGTAGATTTTTCATCCAACGAACTTTTTATCGGATGTTAGAAAACTGATCGCTCAACCTGCCGACCCGGTGAATTCAGGCCACGTTTGCTCTGCCTTCTGATGCGAAACGCTTCAACATCCGGGCGAAATAAGCATTAACTCAACAACAACTGCTCTAGCGAGGAGTGACGACAAAACCTAAACAGCCACTGAAGCCTTGATAATAATTGAACCTTCCATTAATACAGATAGCGCAGCAGCCCATGCACTCATTCCACGATTTGTTTTGTTTATTGTACAAAAATTGAACGTAGCAACGCTAGACTTGGCGCTGCATGCCTGGAAGGCTGAGACTAGAGCTAACGTCCGCTGCGTTCTTCATGAAACGTAGTGCTGCATGGGACGGTTTTATCGACATATCAAAATACAACGGCACATCTCTTTTAACGTTACCGGTGGTCATTTGAGGTACCAATCCTGCTTCTATCATTAAAGTATTTTCAGTAAATATTATGTAGTTCTTGAAGTGATCGGAGCAACCACAATTCAAACTACAGCTTTCTTTAAAATCTTCAACAACGTAGCCTACAAGAACATGCTAAGTCTAACTGCACAAGCTGGCAGGTTGCTTGCTGGTTAGATATTTTCCGGTGTTTCTTCTGCACATTCACTGTACATGTAATTCTTTCCAGGTGCCTTGAGTTCTTAGAAAACGTCAGGCTACCAAATATGTTTTTATAGGCAGTATTCCAAAAGGTAATCGGTGGACCAAGTCACATGAACTTGAAACCGTTAAAATAAAAACCGAATACCCAAGTCATGCGAAGATAGAGCAGAACAAACTTTTGCAGGAAGGAAACGAAGGAAGCAACATAGTCTGAAAAAAAGCTTTAGAAAAATTAAAAATAAACATTACCAACAAAAATATGAGAGCGAAACTGTCGTATACCATTTGTTGCCTTTGAAGTATGACCAGACCAATAATGTTTGGTACGACCTCTGGTCAGGCGATATCCGGCGCAACAATAGACCCTTTCCGAGACTTCGTCAGTCAACATTGGCTGTCACCATTTTTGAACACGTACCGAACGCCACGACCAAACGCTGACGCTGCTCTCGTTTTCAGTACGAGCTGAGCTAAGTTCATGACGAACACTGATGGAGCCCTCTTGTCCAATACATGCTCAAGATACGTGCCCAAACAATGGGCCGACTTAGATAATTGGGGCAGCAGCTACATGATGATAAGCACTTTTTAAAAGGGTCTATTCTCGTTCGGACAATAAATAGAGGCACTGACTTTTGGACCGGCCTTCGTAATTCCGAATGGGGTAGTACTGATCAACGGTACACTCGATGGCCTGTCCAACGTCCGGGATGGCATGTAGGGGCCAGGGCCCTTTTCTTTGGAAACGCGCCAGAGTACAGCCGCAATTACTGATCCTGTCTTCTCTTGACCAGGTGCCGAGCCACTGAAGCGGGCGTTGACCAGCCTCCACAAAGGCCAATGCTGGGAAAGTGGACACGGTAGAATCTAAAATGGCGATAACCTGCCCTGCTGCGGTATTGATGAATGTGAAGTGAACGTAATAAGAGAGAACAAGAACTGAAGGTCGGTTACGGCGGCGCCCATGCACAGCTGCTGCTAAGCGTCTGATACTTGGAGATTTAAAAAAAAGCGCGAACAAAACGAGGACAAAGAAGACACGAAGGCAACAGAGCAGACGATAAGTAGTTTTCGTGTCCTTTTTGAGACCTTCGCTTTGTTCGCGCTTTTTGATCCTTTTAATCATTATGGACTAAATAGCCCAAACCCAAGTTTTAATGCTTGGAGAGTTTAGCCAATGGACGGGGAGCTTGTAGTCCGCTAGAGTAAACCGAATTCGCAATAGCTTAATATGACGTGTCATCTTATGTCGAAAGGCAGTCGTGGTCTGCTACGAAAGCTACAGGAAATGGTGAACTGAACGCGCACCATTTTCTGGTTGTGAACTTTCAACCGTGGTTGCTCGACTACTGGTATCTTCGTAAAATCGACCTTCCAAACGCACGCTACTCTGGTGCGGGTAACCAGGTTCTCGTTACCATACTCTCTTTCCCTCTAAGTCTGACAACCACAGCCTACGCTACTATGATCCGCTGCAGCCGATCAGGCCGCGTCAAACGATGCATAGTCATGGCGCTCGTGAGCTCGCTCCGTTTTCTGTCACCGACTCAACCAATCGCACTCGGCAGGAAGTTTCAGGATTACGGAGCAGTCGCCATAGCCCAACTCAACTCACTGACGTCATACGGAACTGCGTTGGCGCTGCTGTCGGTACTGCGCGTGCACCGAAACCGGCACTCCTCCCGAATTTTTTCCTGCGCACCCGCGATGCCTACACCTGGTGTGGGCGAAGCGGGCTTGTTTTTATAAACACTGTGTTGGTGTATAGCGCTGACCGTAGTCTCGGACTTGAAACGGTGTGTATATATGGCCACTGCACGGTTCCTGAAGCGTAGGTCCTTGCCTTTCCCGAGCGCCTTATTAAAACCTCGCGGCCAATAAGAACGCGGCACTAGCAGATATGAACGGCGATCAACAAATAAAGTACCGAAAAGCTAAAACATAACACGCCACGCCCAGACTTTTAATGCGAATATTAATGCGAATAGCATTCTTTGGATACTTCACGCACTTTTCGTCTATGTATCTATCTATCGCGTATCTGGCTATCTAACCTCTTACGCCGCGGGTCGATAAATAAATAAAAAAGACCGGCGCCGGCTGGGATTCGAACCGTTGACCCTTTGATCAGCAGGCAGACGCGCTAACCACAGAGCTATGAAGGCAGTCATTCAATGCACTCTAAACAGTTGTTTATATCTTTACCATAGGACGCGCTTTACAGCGCTGTCACAGCTACCGGTGCGCGCGCGTTCCATGCACGAGGGCTCATTCCGCTCTCGTGAGGCTGAGCACGGCCGCTAGCTCACCCTCTCCCGCGCTCGGGGAGAGGGTGATGTAGCGGCCGTGCTCAGCCCTCACGAGAGCGGAATGAGCCCTCGTGCATGGAACGCGCGCGCACCGGTAACTGTGACAGCACTGTAAAGCGCGTCCTATAGTCAAGATATAAACAACCGTTTAAAGTACCGTTGGTTGAGACTAGCTGAGACGCCAGAAAGTCTGGTCGGTACCATTTTGAGTGTTTGTGCGTATGGCGCGTGCTTTGCTCGCCTTCCTAAGTGACACAAACGCACGTGCTGGGCTGCGTAGATCGTGCGCAGGGCTGTGAAAGTGTCAACAAATTTAGAATCGCCTCAAGAGTGGGCTGGCGTATCTAGAGTGTGCCGGCCACCTGACGAACGCGCATAACTCCGCACCGTTTGATGCTATTCGCATTAACGTAGATAATCATTCCCAAAGGATGGGTTCTGCTGATTTTTGTATAGTTGAATGATTTTTGTCTTTACGATAGTTGGTCCGCTGCCCATTTACAATGCGACGGGATCTCACACGGAAGCTATGGCGGCGAAGCTAACACGAATTTTTATTTGACCCTTTTCAAAAGTCAATTAAGCAACACGGATGGTCGCCATTTAATTTTGGAGCATGAGGACGCTCGGAGTTGGGTACGGGTCCTCGACGAACGACGACGCAGCCATTGTCTCCAATACAAGCTCGGAGAACTGTGAATCAAGCAATGGGGGAAAGGTGATAGCGTGGACTTTGAAAAAGGGCCTATTCTGAACATGAATGGGCTGCTGATAGTCGCTGGAAGCATAAGAACGGCAAGGCGTCTCCCTTCCGATGCTCGGCCTCCAGCAGCGCTCGTTACCTCGCCGTGTGCTTTGGCTGTGGGCAGGCCTCAAAGCTCGCCGACACGCCGAAGTGTTATCGAGGATAGAAAGCTCGCGCTGATGACGGAGCAACTGAAATACACTTCGGCCATTCTCACCCTTTGGGTGAAAGTACGAAGGTCACTAGAAGTTCGAGAATGTGAGTAGGAAATGGTGGAGTCGGAAAACAAGTTGCATCACGAATCCTCATCCGTGCCCTCCAGCAAAACTAGCTCTCTATCGGCTACCCAATTCGGGGTATTTTGTCTGTCGTGAACTTGGCCAGGTAATGGCACATGCCATTGTTCGTCTTTTGCCACGGATGTCTGGAAAAGGAGAGTTTAAAGCAATCATGCTTTACGATATCAAAAGTGATTTATAATAAGTCAGATTAATTGGAACGGTTGCACCAATGTTTTGGGCACATTGCCACAATTACGTACGACATATGTTTATGCATTTTGTGTATTTAAGCTTTGGCGCACATCTCTTTAAGACGACGAGCGCACATATCGATGGCCGTGATTGAAAAAAAAAAAAACTTCACTGCTGTGGAGAGGAACCTTAAGAAGGAATCTCGTTTGAGTTACGACACTGCGAAGATGGTCCTTGAGATTATGGCTCCGAGTATTTTGATAATTATTCTTGAAAATACTCGCTCAGAAATTTCAATCTGCAGCGTTTCATACTATTCGACGTAACCTCTAGTGGCGGCTCTGAAGCAACAGCGCGAAAAGATTCTGCACATATTTAAAGTTTTGGTTCCAGAAGTAGGGCGGATAGGTTGTTGGGCAGAAAAACCTAGATATACCAGCATGATCCCGGAACAAAGCGCCAGTCATCCGTTTGGGTATTTTCTTGGTAGACTCTACACTTCAAAGTCAGAAGGCAAAGAGGCATCAGAAACTAGTGGCAAACTTCTTAACCATTTGACACGTGGTAATGGCTATCATAAAAATAAAACAAATAGCAATGTCTATCCAACGGTACACCACTGTTTGAAGAACTGGCTTAGAGAAATCCCGCAGTTCACCGACAACAAATTAGCCCAATCTTTCATACAATTCTTTGTTCATTTTCTCCCTGATGTTGTTTGTTCCCGTCGGCATCTGAACGAGAGAGGCACGCTCAAAACAAAATCAAAGAGGGTGCATTGTCCTTCGTTACTTTAGACAAATATTTTAAATGTGAGTAACGGTTGCAACCTCGGGTGAGCAGCTAATCCTGGGAAATCATTGAGAAATCGCCCACTTCAGTACTTTTTTTATTCCAGACACACACTCCATATAACCTTTTTTCATATCTTATAAAATATCTTTCTTCCTAACAAATATATAATATCAAGCAGCGTAGCACAGCACCTTGGCCCGCCATAGGTAAAGTACCCAACAGCAAAGTAATGCTTAGATGCGCGCTTTCGGACCAAGAACAAGTGGAATCAGATCAGCATAACAAAAACTATTCCCTACAGTCACCACCCTTAGGGCTGTTTATTTTTCTTCTCAAACAAGCAAGCTAGTTTAGCCACTTCTTTTCGTTGTTGTTGCACACATCTTGGCTGAATGCCTAAAGATAAAGCGAGTCTCGAATCCTGCCTCGCACCAACGTTATAAACGCATAGAAACAACGATAGAAGGGCCACAGATTAAAATTGTATACGAGCAAAAATTACGGCAAAAGATGCACCGTTATGTTTTGCTTTCGGGCGCCCTTCCATATTACAGTTTGCCCTCCACTCTCCTTCGGCCTAGAAGCCTCTGACAGCTAAGCTTTATAAAGGCGATTTCACCGGGTTTAAACGAAGCCCCTCTCCTAAACCCTCCTACACGCGGGAGCTGCAAGGCACCTCTCCGCTCCGAATTTCCAAGTGAGGAACGCCGCAGAGCTGCTTTACAGTGTGACTGACCTAAGTTGAAGCTTGCACGTCGATTAAGTAGACCATGGTAGAAGCGTTGCTTTGCGCACTAGTCACTACACTGAAGTGGTTCAGTAAAGCCAGCATTGCTGTTACACGAAAGGGGACGTATTGGTAGTTAAGTGGTCGATCTCCCCAAATAGAGTAGTGACGTTCAAACCCAAAAGGTCAAATGTAGCATTCGTGTTTTTGTACAGCGTAAATTGGGCCTGCCTTTGACGTATGGCGAAACTGATTCACGCTGTAGGCGTGATATTTAGCCAGTGCCTTACGCGTGGGGCTTTTAGCGTGCATCACGCGGTGATACACAACCGCACATCGGTACGATTGTCATTCAGATTGAAACGGGCCGGGGTGCGCATTGAAATTATGATATTTGGGTTATTCAGTGAGAGCTTTCATTCCGCAACCTCCGAGCTGAGCAGCGACGTTGTGTTTTCAAGTTGCGTGATTGGCTCTGCAGGGCAGCGTAGCGTGCTCTTAAGTCTGCCTGGGGATGAAGGGCTACATGTTTGGTGCGTCGACAGCATTGCAGCTAAAAATTTCACTGACCTGTGGGGCAGCTCTTTCCCTGATTTGAGAAAAAAAGTACAATAGAGAAGATACGCGGAAGAGGAAGGAAGGCACAGGAAGGCAAGAAGGAAACCAATGCTTTTTGGCTCAATGTGACACAAGGTTTGGAAAGTTGTGCAGTGAGCACCTTATTTTGACATTTAAGAAAATACACGTTTTTTAGGGGCGAAGGTCCTTAGGGGCTAGCCATGTCCGTATGTCCGTCCAGGGTCCGGCTTCCCGTGCTTGTGCTCCTGCTCGTGAGCTCACGTGCTGACGTGCTCGTGTAGGGCAAAAAAAAAAAAAAAAATGATGAAAGAATGATGAAGAATTACGAAAATTATGATAAAAAATGTTTGCAGTCGGCAGGGTTCGAACCTGTGCGGGGGGCGGCCCAATGGATTTCTAGCCCGTCGCCTTAACCACTCGGCCTTACTGCGGGACGCGTGAGGCTCTGAGATATAGCGGCAACAAGAGCTGGGGATGTCATGGATGAAACGTTGCATGTAGCCGCTCAACGTCTATACGGGAGAGGGCGCTGCGGTCAAATGCGTATATAATCGCGTTAAACGTTGCATGCATTGGCTCAACGTTTATAGACGAGAGGCGCTGCGGTCAAATGCTCAAATGCGTATATAACCATGTTCCGTAGCCACACATTCTCTTTCTGACATGAATGGAAACGAACGAGGCGGCATGCTGCGGCTCAGCGTCTCACGCAGACACAGCACCACCAGAGCTTCGCCCCAATCAACATCATTCACCGCGTGAAAATGCGGTCAATTTTTTTTGGTGAGACCG
Organism: Ixodes ricinus; assembly: GCA_037355805.1. Classification (NCBI taxonomy): domain Eukaryota; kingdom Metazoa; phylum Arthropoda; class Arachnida; order Ixodida; family Ixodidae; genus Ixodes; species Ixodes ricinus. The sequence goes on from JAZHYW010005382.1 coordinate 173,920, forward strand.
AGTGCGATGAATATTTACGCTGGTAAGAGCTTTCGTGATTCTACTTTGTTTACCTGCGTTGTATAACTGTCAGATCAGAAGCCCAACCTAACGTTTAACACCGAATGTGCATCAGTGTTTGCGTTGGCCTCTTGAGCAATTTTTTCATTCAAAAATAATGAAAGCCGTTGAATTTTGCCATAAAATGCAAACATTGCTCAGTCTGTATATCTGTACGTGACATGCGCAGGACTCCAGACAAATTCACCAACATACACGTTTGCACTCGCACATACAGAGAGTGAACAAAAGGCATTATGCAAAATTCCGAATTTATACGTAGGACTAAGGTGTTTGCAGTATATTAATTTCAACTGTCGACTGTTGATACCAATTCAGTTGCATTGCTGATGGTGGGAGTCTGATTTTTCTGCTTGCATGCGCATCAGAGGTCGTTCTAACGACATGTCGTGCATTAATGATTGGCGCTAGTTAGTGTAGCATTTTGTAAATTAAAGCATAAGAAAGCACATTTTATTATTACAAAATATTTAATCTTTTGTATTTAATTTAATATTTATTTATGTTAATTTATTATTTAGAGGATTTACTCCGTTTTATAAAATAAAAAAGGTTTAAACGTTTTCAACAAAGGTATGGAGAATAATAAATTAAACTTTGACAAATGTATACATTGCGCATTACACGGGTTTGATCCATTTTCGCATTTTACTTCGTAAGGTACGGGCGGCCAAATAATTTATCACTTAGATTAATGCCCCAATTGAACACTTTCCACCACTATAAAAGTTTTAATGAACATCCATAAATTCGGAGAGAAAAAGAGAGAAGGTCGGCGATGACTTGTTCGCGCTAACAGTGCGCTAACATGCTAAAGCGTACGTATTTTTTAATTATATATAATAAACGTATATATAATAAATGCATGTAATTAACATATTTGTTTGTTTATGTACGTGCGTGTGTGCGTTGTTGCGAGCATGCAAATACACGCAATTTTGTGAGTGACAACATTTGGTAAGTTCCCAGTGTGGAACCACGACGGCCCACTAGACGGCGCAACAACGGTGATTAATTTTCAATCTTAGCCTGAGCGAGGAGTGACGACGTCGTGCAAACCACGCTTTTGGAAGGAAAACACATTCTTGTTCATCTTGCGTTAGTGCCAATTTGCAAATAATTTTCATTGTTGTTGAACCTGGAGGATTTAACAGTACCTTTTTTTTGTCTCTTCAATGTTTCCCCTATACAGTGTTTCCATTGTACTTTTAATCGGAGCCAAGTCCAGCCCCAAAATGACATTTAAAACACATTATGCTCGCAAACACTCCTCTCTAGAAAACGTCAGTTCTTTACAACGACGTTGAGATTTGACTTTTTTTTCTTCTTGCAAGTGTTCTTTGGAGCATATATTTTCAATCACGACTGTTCTCAACTCATTTCGGTTTTAATTTTACTTACCGTTTGTTGGTCTCATTCAAGAGAAAAAATAATGTCTAGGGCTCAGCGTTGCGCAGAAATAAAAATGAATTGAATTAAATTGAAATGTTAATTACAGGTGAATTCTGCTCTTCGGAGATATCACATAGACTTCCAATTTCATTTCCCTATTTCTTCATATTCATTCCTTCGAAACAATAAATTGATAAATTCCGAACCTGATATTCGCACCTGGCTGAAAGAGTGCTTCATTACATGGCCCAATACTGCAGTTACCGAGAGCTCAGACAAGCGCATGGTGGGACTATTACATTCACCTTCTACCTCGTGATTGTTTCTCCGTGCCCGTGTCGGCTAATGTTGCATTCTCATTGGCTGGAGAGCGATAATGAGATGTTAATCAACTGCGCCATGCCCTGCGTTTCTTAAGCTCGTCGACTGCAAGTAACGAGTTCGTGTTAGTAAATAGGAATCGCTTCGTCATTAATTTGAACAACCGTTGACGTAACACTGCTTCCTCCGTTTTTAATTTTCTTTCCAGGTAAGCCCCATCCGGCCAGTCTGGATGCAGTGCACGTCTCGTCCTGTCCATGGTATTTAATTTACTTATGTTGTTTCGAATTCTATCACTGAAGGAATTTCGGAGGCACTTACGCCGCGTGGCTACATAACGAAAAACAATCTGATTGCGTTTGATAATTATATTATGACACAGGATACGAAGGCAGTGATAGTCGCAGCTTCATGGTACGTAATGGAAGATATGGCAACCTTGAAAGTCTGAAACTAGATTGAATACAATACCTGGTTGGAAGAGGTTAGAAGTGTGAGCGACTCGTTTGTTCTCGATCGAAAATGTTTCTCCTTGATTACCAACTAGTGACGGTAATTGTGAGTCGAGGAATTTCGCTGATATAAAATAAAAATGCACTCCCTAGATGCAACACGCAGTTTACAATCAGACATACCTCCCTCCTCTCCATAAGAAAGTATAAAGCTTTTAGCGAAATATTTACGTCACGATGCTCGTAGATGTCGGGAAAGCGGGATTGCGAATATAGATCAGAATGATTTAAATCATAATTAAAATCATAATTCGAATCAAACCAGTGTGGTTTTAGTGCTTTAAGTCAAATATTTGCCGCAAAAATAATCCCGGAAGTAGCTCTTCTTTATCCTTTTTCTAACATTTTTGTGTTTTCTATGTACTTCAATGTTTCTAAACATGGCAGATAAACCAATTAATCTGTTCGATCATCCCTGTTACATTCATGCATACCTGATCATGACCATAAACCGTATGTATTTCTTATTTCGCGTTTCTGTTTCTCGTACGCAATGACAAGTTCTACAAACTACGAAACAAATATTAGTGAATATAAAGGGTTGTACAAACAAACATGCTTCCTATCGCGCGTGAGAAAAAAAGTACAGGCTTCTAGAAAAAAGGTCAACGTTGCGGCCGGCGTAAGTACGTTTTAGGTTAGGACACCAACCACGCAAACAGCATGAATTTGCCCCTCGCCTCTTCTCTGTCGTCTCTTCCTTTTCGTTTTGTTTTCCGGAAGGTAGGGGTCTGGCAACAACGACGGAGGGCTTTACCACAGCCAGCAGAGCGTGGGAGCGGCTTCGTCTTGACCTTCGCCATGAGAACTCTCTAACGCTTTCTCCAATGGCCATAACAAAAAGCGACTTCCCCCCCCCGGCAACCCCCCACGGCAACCCCCCCCCTTCCACGAAAAACAAAAAAGAACGGTTTCAAGGCGAGCACGAAGCGTATGAGATATCACTGTTTCCATCGGGCAAATGCTGTGCACAGCAGAAAGCGTGCCCTGCCTGGACAGCCCTTACATCGAAAGGTCGAACCGTGCCTGACGACCGGACTTAGATTTGGGGAGAGCAACATCCTGGACTAGTGAGTGACAAAATGAGAACGGAAGAGGGGACTTTCAGTCTTTCTTCCTCCAGTGCGACTTTCTGCCTTTAAGAACACACCGGCGTCCCGTGAGCCTCGAGTGTGTACAAGCACAGTCAATCCACGGCAGAGGCCACGAGCTTGTGCCCCTAAACTGGGCATTAGAAAAAAAAGTCCTTCTGTTCTTATTTTACCCGCACTTTGAAATATGCTCAGCCTGTGTCTTCTGATATTCCCCTTAAAGTGACTTCATTCAACCGAGATCTCGCAGCGCGAATGCTTTATTTTTCTTTATAATTCCTCTCCCTACGGTGCCTGGAAGGCGTCTCCGACTGGTGCGTTTAGCGTCCTACTACCGCGCATGAATCGAAAGTAGTCTTGAAGTGGCTACAGATGACGTCAACAAAGATGGAGTGTTATGCTGTACGATGGCACGATCCTGGCGGTGGGGCGTAGAAGCTCTGGAAAAAAGCACGAGCGAAGGAAGTGTCGCTGTCGTTACGACATCCCAGTTCCTGTCTACCTTAGCTTCAGTGGGCTGTCGAGCTGGAGAGCAACACGCTGCAGAACAGGCGTGTGCTGCATCCACAACTGCTGCTGGGACACCACCGGGATCGCGGCTGACGAAAATATGACGCTTCTATGACGTCATCAGGCGGAAATGGAGAGACAACATTTCTGCACGTGGTGAACACACTAGCAGGAGGCGCGTTCCAAACACCTTAGTCTCATGTTAACATAGACCAACGTTAATAAACCACTCAGTTTGAAAACTCACCCTCTGAAATTTGAACCGCTGGCGTCCAGCAAGACCACGGTGGAAGAACCACATTTAGGTGATGGCTCTGGCCGCTCTTTCCGCGGGGAGCGAGCGACCAGATCGTGTTCAGAGCCAGCCTCGAACCAGGAGCAGTGAGTTCCGCGCCGCCTCGGAGGGCGCTGAGGTATGAGGTCTCTCATCGACGGCCATGGTGTCGGTGGCATAGTGCGCTCGGCATTTTCGCGGTGTGGTGGTGTGGTGGTGGTGTGCGGTCAGTGGCCGGCTTCGTGTTTTGCTTTGGTGCTGTGTCGATCACAGGGGCCACCAACGTGCACGAAGGTGAGCCTTAACCCGAAGACGAAAGAGAAGAAGAAGAACGAAGTGAACACAGATTTACGGACACTGGCGACTTGGTGGCGGCGTGGCGGCGGTGAGGTACAAAGAGAAGCGGTGAGCGATGGAATGGCGGGACCACACGCTGGGAGAAACAACCGGAGCGGTCGGTTTGGGAGGGATCCCATACTTGGGCGCCATCTGTCCCCGTGCGAGTGAAGCGCGCTCGTTGCGCCGAACATAATATGGTCGCCGCGTCGGACAGAAAGTCATCACCCTAAATGTTTTTCTACCGTTACCGAAACCAAACTAAATACGATAACAGCGCTACCTTTTCGCGACGTGTAAAAACGTAAGAGTTGCTTTGTATAGATACTGCGAGATGTCCCTTCGAGATTGCGCCACCGGCCCTTGCGCGACTCGACCTGAACAAATACGTGCAGCCGTACAGTTCCCAGAGTGACTACTGCGGAAGACAGAGCGGCGTTGCGATCGCAATTACTTCGATTCTCGAGTAAGGATCGGAGCCACTTTTTCAAAGCAGGCTGTTATGGCAGTTTCCCAACTGAGCATTCTAGTACCTCTGACGTAAACTGACCGCAAAGGCCATAAGCGCGATATACGTGCGTTTTATCACGCCTTTGTAGCACGAGTAGGATCACTACTATAAGCGCCTGCTCGCAGTTGTAGCCTTTTCGGTTACTTGTTGTTAAGACGAGATGAAAGTATTGTTGGTGTCCACTATAAAAAACGAGAGTTTCTGTTTTCAAAATGAAAGGTGGAATCGAAATTGTTTTCTTTTATTCTGGCTGCTAGTCTGTAACGATATACCAGCCGACGACTACAGGCCGCCGAGTATCACGTACTGTGCTCACCAAGTTTATACGTAGCACACTAGCTGTTTCTTAGGAACTTTTAGTAGTCTGTACTCTGGGGGGAGCTCGTGCCGTCACTTCGGAAGCGACGGATCGAGAACGCGACCCCTGGGCCCGCAATCTGTAACGTACGGTCTACAAAGCTATTTCATCTCATGGTAGTGCTGCCCTGGCGGAAAGCGAAGAACTGTTTCATCGAGCGGCGTTCAATGGAAAAGCCAGTGTGGGGAAAGCCGCTCACTCAAGGCCGATATTGCGGCGACAAATATACACTCTTCGCCACCACCTCCCACTCCATCTGTAGGTGGCTGTTGAAAACACGTTTTCGAGGTCCAGCCGCAATTTCGACCTTGGCGAGCTTCTTTCCATGCTGGGGCTGTTCCCACTGGGCGCAACGCCATACAACAGTTATTCGGTTGCCACCATAGATATTGAGGGCTTACACGGGACGAGACACCGTTCGTCTGTTTTATCGAGTCTAGTTATCACGGCGCATTCAAGTCCGTTGAATGAAAAAGGGGTTCCGACAGCGCTCGTCGTGTTAGCGCTCCGGACGCTTTGTTTTCGAGACTCCAACGAGACTGAGTTGTTTCGATCGACGACATAAAATCCGAGTCTCGTGCATATCATGCATATACTCCGTTTCACTTTATGTTGTACCGCAGCGATGGCCGAGCGCGAGCTCATAGCGTTGGCAGCTGCCCGTGGTACTCGAGGAGCTTGTGCCGCTGAGATGTGCCCTAGAGCAATGAGCTGCGCTTGTAGCCTTTCCTGCGGTACAAAACAAGGTGAAACAGAGTATAGTCGCTGAGAGGTGAAAGTGGAGTGAACTCCGAGCAACTCTTTCCACCTTAGCAGAGCGAACGCTTGAGTGGGTGTCGCCTCTCACTGTGCTCGCTCTGCTAAAATGGAGAGAAGGGGAGGAGCTTCCGTGTCATTCTTAGCCTGACACCGACCATAGGAGACAAGACCTGCGTCATGACGTCATTTTCAGTGGATCCGACCCGACCCGTCGCCGCCTGCGAGCGACTCCGCTTGTTTTGAGACGCTGCAAGACATGCGGTGGCGATGCTCGCATCAATCTGGCCGCGCCATCTGGTTCCACAGTACTGTCTAAAGGGGGGGGGAGGAGAGACATGCTTGCATCTGGAGTGGTAATGGTCCCATACCCCACCGGAACGCCACACACATATTTTGAGCAGACGAGTTTAATCTCAGGCCCGCGCACTAAATACGACATCATGTACCGACAAACAGATTTCACACCAGTTTCTGGAAGAAGGAAAGACAAATGGAAACATGAATAGAGAAAGTGGTGGGGGCATCTCACGCCATTGCCGCGAGTGTGCGGGCTTATAAGCGTGGTTCTGTATCTGGGTTCGTCTGCATGCCTGCGGCTGCGCAAGCGTGACCGATAGAGGATTTATAGGGGGCGACTTGTCTGCGTGCGGTGTTTGTTGCGGGACACGCGGGAATCGTTTGGGCGGGCGTTTCCCATCACCTGCAGTTCGCGTCGTGTTAAACGGATTCGCCTCGTTCTTGTCACTCTCTCTCTCCCTGACGAAGGGAAATCAATGGCGAAGATCGACGGCACGAAGCATGGGGCACGTATCGCGTGGTCACGAATGGAACGTGAATCGTGCAGGAGGAGGTAGAAGACATTTCGGAACGGGCTGGCGAGGAGCGTGGTTATGGAAACATTTGCAGAAAACATGATTTGAGGGCTTATTCGCTTTATTGGCGAGCAATCGATGGCCGCTTTCTTTTGCGTTGTATGAATCTGGAATACGCGAACCGGCGACTTGCGTGTTTAGTGTCCTATTCCGGTCGAGCATCAAAGGGGTACCGATCTGGCAACAGATGACGTCACAAAAGCTAAAGTGCCGTGCTGTCCGATGTCAGGATCCCGACGGCTGCCGCTTGAAGAGTCCTGAAAAAATGTATGCGGGAGTGAAAGGAGTGTCTCTGTCGTGGTAGCTCCCAGCTGACTGATGAAACTGGCATGCTGCTCAGGGCGGCGAGCGGCCGGCTGGCAAGACGGGCGTCTGGCACGCATCGCTCCACCACTCTTGTAACACCGCGCGAGATCCCGGCGAGGCGCCAGCACGACGCTTCTATGGCGTCATCGAGGCGGACATGGAGGGACCGCTGGTCAGAATGCAGGTGAACGCACACGTCTGAGAACGCATTTCATGCGCCTTAACTGAGAGTAAGTGGGAAGGGGCTGGGGGGGGGGAGTATTTTTGTTGTCGCTTCATTCTGACTTTTGAAAGTACATCAACATGTTTGTCATTCATATTTTGCTACGTTCCTGCCAGAATATCTGTTTTATCCATGCTGAACGGAAAGTGCTTAAGTTCGTATTTCGATCCTGCTTCAATTTGCGCCATTGCACGAGGTTAGTTATCATATAGGCGTCTCAAGTGGCTCAGCTGCTGGTCAGTGCCCCTGAGTGGCCGCTGAGGGCAACTTTAGGAGGGTCTAATCACCCATCGATTAACCGGGGCCAGTACAGTTCGGCACATGGAGTTCGGCTCGAGATGCGGTAGCAGTGCTGCGGCCAGATGCCGCCAGTGTAAAATTTGGCATAAATATGCAAATTCTTCCTTTGTGTCCAGGAACTAATTCCTATACTTTTGACTAGAAGATTTTTTCGGATTATGATTATAGGTTCCGTGTTTCGGAGGTTTATTTTCTGGGAATTTTGGGATGTTTGTTTAGGGGTTCATATTTTCCCCTCATATTCGAATGTTTTTAGTCTCGAGTTTTTTGTGTCTTACAAAATGTTGACACTTCTCGGTACTACGTTGAAGACAATAGCACTGTCATGCGGTTCCCCAGCCTCCAAAGAGACATGCGTCCTGACTCGAATACCTGAAAATTTGTCCCAGGTACATATAAGGGAAGAAAACGAGACAACGGGGTGACGCCCCCGTCGAAAGAAACAGTCTCTCAGGACTCCTGTTCACCATCCTATTTACCGTCCTCCCGGTCTTAATGATATGCAACCTCAAACCAACTCGCCTGTTTACTCGCTTTCTCATCAACTCTCAGAAAGTTTGGTGAGTGCTGTGTTGCGTGTTTAACACCACATAAAGTAGTATTGTTTCAAGATTTGTTGCAGTGAATCTTGGGTTTTGCTTTTACAATGTTTTTTTATATATTCCAGGTTTTTGTTATTCAAAACCAGCTACGGAGATAATTCTCGGGGTTTATCGGTAGATCCGAAAAAACGGAACCCTTGTTATATTGTATGGGCGCGACGATCGGTTCCCGGAAGAGAAGGTCCTCTCATACAATATATCGCTTACTGGCGCCTGCACGAAGCAATCGGCCAAACACACTATTATTTATATTGACGAATCACTGACGAACCGGCGAGAGCCACAATGGGAAGAGTATGGCAGTAGCGTTTCACCCGCAAGTTCTACAATTTACTTATAACAGATTAAACAAAACGCTATCTGGTAACTAAAATCTTCTTCAAATGCCCAAAGGAGCAACACAGCAAAACTTATTTTCTGCCTTCTTTGTTATGCGACAATATCAGTATAACTTTTGTTCAGGTTTTGTTGTTCAAGAACCTTAGAATTATTTTTTTAAACAACACAACGCTTTTATGTAACAGAATACGATCCAGCGTCATAAATGGGCCGTAGACTATGCTGTTTTAACCAAAGACACCGATCAACATTTGTTAGTGTTTGAAATAAAAAAGTCTGTTAAAACCGAAAAGCACCGCTAGCACACAATAGGAAGAAGCCAAAAAACACCAATTTCTGGGAACAGTTTTCTCTAGTTACAACTGTTTTTGTCGGAACCCCTCCCTCGTATATTTAGGTGTGTGTTTTTTATTAATATTCTACGAGCAATCGACGTTTTAACGTCCATCCAAAACAAATCACAGAAATGCACCGTTATAAAATTTATAAATAAACACCAAAAAACATCCGCGAGTTTGTTTTATAAATGAACACAGAAAAATCCTAAGTCTAGTGATAACGGATGCAAAGAACTGGAAATTGCCCGACTATGTCGGAGTTTCAGCTTTCCATTCTGCAAGACGGCTTTTCTCGGCTTCCTTTGGGCAGACTTAGGAAGTAATCGGTTACTTTTTAAAGTAAATTTGTAATTGCCACGATTACTTTTTTGCGGCAGTACTTTGTAATGTAATTTTCGTTACAAAATATTGGTAACGAATTACTTTAATTACTCGTTACTTTTTTAAAATATGAACATATTAAACAAACTGGAGCAAAATGAGCAGGCAGTTCATAGGCATAGGTATAGCAAGTTCAACGAATTTAAATAGAAACCATCGTGAAGAGAAGAATAACAGAAAAAAAAAACGAGTTTTCGTTTGACCGGTTATTAGAACCACTAAAAAGACGTTAAAATACTATGTGAAAAGCAAAGACCAAGAAGACAATGCCGAGTAGACTTAGCTTATTTCCATCGCCTTCAATTGCATTTTGTCTTCTGAGAAACCTCTTCGTGTTTGTTTGTTTTTGACTTTTACACCACTTGAAAGGCCCGTTTCCAATGGGAGCTTTCGTTGATCGCTTCCTTACCTCCGCATCTTCTAGTGGAGGTAGATGCTGCTACTGAGCACGCGCACCGCTTGCTTTGTCTGCAGAATTCCAGGGATAATTTCCGGTCGCTGTAAGCTAACGGAACAGCGGGTGTTGTTGCAGCTTTCGCTGCCTTGTCAGCTTACAGGTGAACCTTGAACCTACAATCCTTTTCTCAAGTAAAATATTTTATTTTTAGCAGTACTATCAAAATGCGGGTGTATGAGAAATGAAAACAACATTTTTTGAAACATCAAAATTGTTTCTAACGTTTTTCTTGATAAGCGTACTGAAAAAAGTAACGTGAAAGTAATTTGTAACGTAACGAGTAAAGCTAATCCGTTACTTTTCAGCGAAAGTAATTTGCAACGGTAATCTATTACATTTGGGGCTCGGTAATTTATAATTGTAATCCATTACATTTTTGAAGTAACGGGCACAAGTCTGCCTTTGGGTCCAATCTACTTAAAGAACCTCGGGGGAAAGCAAGCACGGAAAGGTCGCCATTATGCCTGCGCGAAAGGACTCTCCCGGGCTTCTCGATTTCTACGCAAATTGTTTTATCCCGATTTATTTATCGTCTCTCTTTCCCTTCCCCTCCCCTCTCTGTAGTCCCTCTTTCTCACACACCTCGCACCGTCTTATCCGAGCGAGTGGCTCGTCGGCGTCTATAGCAGCATTTGGGAACAAGGATTTACTATATTTTCCGTTAAATACAATTTTTGTAATAATGTAAACATAATAAAGAAAAACAAAACTCGCAAACAAATTATACAAAAACAAAACAAAAACATGAGGAACAGAGTAAGCAAGGAACTGCCAGCGCCCGGCCGCCACGATTGAGCGCATGAGAGACGCCTCAGACCAGGACAGGACCCCGAGGTCGTAGGCAACAATGAATACCTGCTCGCAGCAAACGGCGTGCCAGAACGCCCGCGCACCTGACGCTCGGCCATAACCCAGCTCGCATCCTCACCCCAACACGTGAGGATGCGAGCTGGGTTATGGCCGAGCGTCAGGTTATGGCCGAGCGTCAGGATGATGACCAGTGCAACACGGTGTACTGGTCATCATCACTTGGTCCAGATGCAACCTGATGGTCACCAAAATAAGGACGACGCATTATTGCCTTGAATCCTCAAATTGACCCGGTCTGGACAAAACCCGACTGTTCCTCGAAAATATTCCGATTGCTGACATATTTCACATTTTCCGTAATCTTGCGTTTTTGTATACAAATTGCCGATCCTCTTCCGAGTCTCGTATACATCCTTTGTTTTTTTAATCTTTTCGCTACAGTCTCCACCAGTATAAAAGACCCACTCGGAGTGCGTAGCCGAGGTGGTGGCTGGTAGGGGCACTGCTCGCACTTTTGGGCGACTTCATGTCCCACCGAGGGAAGGGAAGGCGCTTCTTCAGTGCACGGCGATTTAGTTGTGGCTGCTTAATCGATGTTCGCTTTCCTCAGAACGATAAGGAAATGACCGCAATGCGCGTCGCGCCCCCAACAGTCATGGTCTCAACCACGTGCTCCGACTGCTTGTTTCATAATGGTTAAGACTCTACTTCATCCTCTCTCTCGCATTACGAAGTGCATCTTGCCCTCCATTTGCTATGTCTAGCTGAAAACCTTCAATAGTATGACGGCAAAGACCCTTGACAACAAAGGCGTCGAAATGTTCCACTACCTCTACTAAGCCTTCAAAGAGGTGGGCTTTTCCTTAGTTCAACCTATCTGGTGGGGAAGCAGCCTTTTCAGAGTCCGGATGCCCTAGTCTGTGCCCCAAATATTTTGATGGTGGTGGCACCTTTCCTCTGCTTCTAGGCTCGTTCACACAGGGCGTCGACTGCGTTGGGCTGCGTTGTCTCGAACAGCACAGCACCTGCCCATTGGATCGTCGTAAAGGTCGCCATAGCCACAGTGGCCGCAGTTTGACACAAACAGTCTCAACGCAGACAAACGCGGTCAAATGCAACTGTGTGAACTAGCCTTTAGCCTGTAATTCCTTTCACGCAAATATATCCCGTAGTAAAGGATATAAACCCCAACTCCTTTATTAAATACGCACCTTAGCAGCGCGAACTCTTGCACCCCTGTAACAACTCTCAAGCTCATGATATCGAGCTTCTAGAATTCTCTGAAGTATATCTTAAAATAAAATTTAAAGTATCATCCCAAGTGCCGGAAGTCCTTCGAAGGTCTTCCGGTACTCGGTATCTCATGGGCCTCAAAGAGGAGTTCTTCCACGTCACCCATGGTGTATTCGTCGATAGACTTGGGACACAGAGGTGAACGCTGTTGTCGGGGCTGTCTGTGGTGTCGGGAGAGGCGGCTTTTTTGGTGTTGCCGGGGTGGCTACGTTGTAGCGTCCGAAAGTGGCGTGGGTGATGGTGAGAACCTCGGCGTCGGTATTTCTTGGTGTCGGTTTCAGCTGGCTCTTCTAGCGAAGCCGCGGCAGGCAATCTCGACAGTTTTCTGTCTCTCGCTTCCTGTACCATTCACCACGATGCAACAGGGATCCTGCTCTAAGCTGGGCCCACACGCGGGCGGACCTGCCCCGTTTCGCATGGACGTCGCCGCGGGGGTAGAACTACCGCGTCCGCTGGGCTCGCAGAGCCCAAGAAGCCCCTTCGGCTTTCTCCGTTCCTCCGGCTGATGGCCGCCGGTGCCGTCATCTTCGTGAACGGCTACCCCGGAGGTCTGCCACTCTGAACCAGTTCAGTCATCCTGACCACTTGGGAAAACGGATGGGCCTGTGTTTACTGCCGGTGGACTTCCTGGGTGACGCCGGCTATGGCAGCGTTTCCAGGAAGCCATTGTGCTCAATACAAAGTGTTAAAACCATACACATCAAATAAACACTTTGCTGCAGATTGTGGCAGCGGTAATAGCCAAATTAAATTCCGACGGAGTTGAGTAGCGTGCGGCTAACTCGGTGATTTCGCATTCCGGAGCACACTCCTGGATCGCCAGGAACAGGAAATTCTCTGTGTTTTACCGCAAACTCATGTTAATAATCTTCCCCATCGGGACGGTAGTATTCCTTCAAGTTAGCAATGTGAACCGGGCCAGACTCCTCGTTTGTATCTCGCCGAGCAAGCCTATAAAGAAGACGCGACGCTCGCGTCTTCACATCGTAGGGGCCATCTCACCTTGGAGCAAACGATGCGGCCAAACCACTATAGGCGTTGCTTAGAGGTTGAGTTGCATTTATGACTAGGTAACGATGGCGTAAACCCAGTTGAACTGTTGCGCAAGCGAAGGGATCCAAAGCCTGCGGCGGTATGGACATATCATGCCCACGTTCCGCAACGGATTCGTGTAGTGAGTGCGACTCAATCTGAGCGTCAGTGTCCCGTCCCGTGCACGTGCATTCGGGGCCTAGGGATTCATTGACCCTCGGAGGGCGCGGCAGGTCAGCGAGCAAGCCTGCTTGACCCGTTCGCGTCTCAAGGCAAGCTGGACAGCTACAAGCCTACCCGAATGTCTCCCGCGTCATCCCCGACCAAGTCGTGACGCGACATAAGTGATAAAAAGTCTTGCTGTCACTGCCACGATCAGCCAGAGTGAACTCGAAAAAGCATCCGATAAGTCACCTCTATAGCTTTCCAGAAACCACTAACCTGAAGGGAGTGTCGTTCGTCTGCCCTTCGTCGATCGTGCGGATGACGCCAAGCAACAAGTCGTCTTGGCCCAGCAGATACGAATTGTAGTGCTCATTAGCTCGCTCGCCAGAGTTCCCTGTGTCAACTACTATTCCCGCAATATTTCAGAAACCCGTTGACGAACTCGTCCGCTAACTTTCCGGGTCCCAACTGCTATTCCCACAATTTTTGCGACACCCGCTGACAGAAACCCATCTGTTCCCCGGGACTCGACAAGCTCTTTCTTGCTCACCACTTCACCACACGCCACGATCTTTAATCCCCTCGTGCAACGTCCTAACTCTGCAACGAGTCCTGGTTGTTTCACCTGCTGCAGGCCGTTATCCTGCCTTCCAGCGAACATGCGGCGTCTCTCCTCCGCATCCGAAGGCTACTTTCTTATATCTTACCCTCACTCCTCGTCACCCACCTGGCTACATCACCTCCTCCCAACCGCTTCTTTTGGGTGGTCGAGAAAGCGCGTCCGCAACCTTGTCCTTCGAGTCCTTTCGGCACTTGACTCGAGGAGACACCTGCTGAGCTCTACTGTGTGTCAAGTCACCGAAATTCCAGAAGATATTGTCTCGACGTGCCTCGTTAGCGTTAGTAAACCACCCGCTCATTAAATCCGTGGAATTCCTTAGGGACGGCCAAAAGCAGATTTATACCGACTGAGCCCACGTTGGATGCGCAATTTTTATGTGGGGTCACTTTACAATAATCGCCACCCGATCGGTCTGTGCTTCGCTCGTCTTCCACGGTGTTGCACCATACAACGACAAGACAGCGAATCGGTTTACTGTACTCCCCGTTCGCCCGTCCTCGAAAGCCGGCAGTCCGGGCCCGCCGACCCTGGATGTCGCCCGTCGTTCAAAGATCGCAGCCGGAGTTCGAGTCCAGGCCCGCAAAGTGTCCTTCTCAAACGAGAGCTGCGTAGGTTACCTGTTCTGGGCTATCATAGCCCGAGTCTCGTTGCGGAACCACTCTGGGATCGTCATGGCCTAGGCCGGTATGGTCAGAGCTCTCCGTTCTCGCCGGCCATGTTGTAAACCTCGTTGGTGAGCTGGTGCGGGGATCGCCATGGGCCAGACCGGCTCCATCGTTCCTGCCAGGCCTTATCCTTGTGGAGCACACTCTGTCCGGCGCCAGCTCGTACCTCCTCGGTCGACCGTTTGTCATGTGCCCTGCGCCCCGTCGTGCTCCACCCTCGTCACTGCTTTAAAGTCCACGACACCTCCTTCACTGCATTCAAGTCGGGGGGATCGGTGGCCGAGTGGGCTAGCACGAAACAGCTTGGAACAAGTGGAGCGAAAGTTCGCACTGCAGAACCCAGGGATCCTGGGTTCAATCCCCACCCATGTCCGTTTCGATCTGGATGAATATCGTACCGGCGCACGGTCGTGAATCACTACTGCATTGTGCACGTTAAAGACCCCAGGCTAGCAGCTGTACTGCACAGGCTAAAGTGCTTATCTTCAGTGGGCAACAATGTCGCCATATTCTGGCAGACTAAACTTCTCCTGTATAAACAACTAACGACTAATCTGTTTTTTTCTTCATTTAAGTCCATTCAAATTTGATGTGTTTGCTTCATTGTATCAAATCTTCATCGCACATCTATGTCGCACCAATAAAAATCACTTGATCTTTACCAATATCTCCGTCATGATTCTAAGAAATGACATAAAATGAAGTTGAAGAGGCAAGAAAGAAGAAGATGATGCCACGTTGGACAGCGATGTTAGAAGACGAAGAAAAAGAAAAGGATGGCGACGCAGAAATAATCGAAGACTGATGCCGGGAGGAAGTGGCGGATAGTGTCCATGGCTACGCTCCACCAAGCGCCCGACCCTTGCCGTGCACAAGCTGTCTCGGCGAGAGTTCCACACCCCCTCAGACGCCCAGGAGACAAAGGCCTACATTGCCTTTGGCAAGTTACTACGGTTTGTCGACGCAACGAAATTAAACTGTAACGCCTGCTCCGAACAACCTCTTTTTGGAACTGTAGTTGTGCATTAGCGTGAGTGCATTATTTCTTCTTTACTGTGTACATACATTTTTGCGTTCCGTTTTATCTTTGTTTTACTTTTGTAAATATAGTTGGTTGTAAATTATTCGTTTTCGGCCTCGCCTCTACCGCACTTTCGACGTCTCCGGTAGAACCGAGACAATGGCGAGCCTGCCACGGTATTTCGAACATCCTGATGTAAAGAAGTCCGAGATGCGCGAGTGTTTATAGAAACATGCCGGTAGATATACTCCGTTTCTCCTTATTTGTACCGCAGACAAGGCTAGAAGCGCGAGCTCATAGCGTTGGGAGCTACTCTTAACGCACGAGAGCTTGTGTCGCCGAGATGTGCACTAGAGCAAGGAGCTCGCGCTTGTAGCCTTTCCTGCGGTACATCATAAGGTGAAACAGAGTACAAAGGTGTAATTTAGATCGAGTCATTACTAGGTAAAATTTGTGCCGGTAGTGAGTACCAAGTCTCATTATTCTTGGCTTCCTTCAAATTAACGCTCGTAGTTCAAGGTAATAAAATGGATTTCTGTAAGGTGCAAGAAATTGGAAACGCTGTAGGGCTATAGTCCGTTGCAACTCAAGAAGTTAGGGCGAGGGTAAGACGGGCCGGAAAAGGAGGAAGCAGAGAGAACGCTGGAGAAGAGAGGGGAAAACCTCCTTCTCTCTTTAGTGTTCCGTCTGCTTCCTCCTCCCCAGCCAGTCTTAACCTCGCCCTACCTTCTTGAGTTGCAACGGGCTATAGAAGGAATCGATTTGAAAGAATGGTTGAAGGTCTTTCTAGAGGCAGAAAAGGCTGATCTGAGAGACGTGCCAAAGTGGCAATAGTTGGTACTAAAAAAAGCGAGCGGGGACGTTTTGCCTCGGGAAAGAAACAAGAGTGGATAGAAGAGAGCGCCACAGAAATGGCACGCATAAAGGCGGAATGCGGCAGCCTGGAGGAAATGATAGCTGTGCTGAAAGCTGCAGATGAGGCACAAAATTGTGCAGATTAGTGGTCGCATAAGGTCTCACTGCCAAGAGGAGGTCCACAAAAAAGAAAACTTTAGAGCTTACGGGAAATTTTGACGGGGCGTGTGCGCTTGTAACAAAAAAACGACAAGTTGAAAAGTGAGGAATGGTCCTCCGGAGACTCGGAGCGTCATTTAAGAGCTGGTGCGGAAGCTGGAGCTTCAGCCCTCGCAAGCGGAGGAGACGCTGAGGTGATGATGCGGCCCATGTTCGTACTGAAAAATTCCCAGCAAAAACAAGGGGTGCTGAATTATGGGGGCTACTACTGCTGGTCAGAAGGTAAAGAGCAGAAAACATCAGAGACACGTGGTTCACCGGAGTACTCAATGCAGACGCCGGTTGAACGCTCAAAAGACGCTGGTAGGGCAGTGCAACGGTAAGCTCAGTAGGCAACGAATTAGTGCGCAAGTGAAGGGTCATGATGTCCACTGCGGAACGAAAATGTCAAACAAGGAGCAAAGCGCGCGCTCTGCTGACCTTGGAATTGCGATCTACCCTATCTCGATTGACCGCGCTAAGTTAAGCTGTTAGCTTGAGGCGCCATCGAGCGTTTTGGTGAACTGGGCGGCCCAGAAGGCCACGACTGGGAGGGTAGCAGAGCACTATGATTTGATTGCATTCCTGGTTGAAACGATTTGACTGGGTCTTCTCCTTTTTTGCAAACGTCAATGCTGCTATTTCTAAGCATATCAGCTTTGTATTTTTAAATTCTGTCTGGCAATTTGTTATTGCCTTTGTTACGAAGAGGGTTGCTTTTGTATTCGTAGCTTGTACTACAAATGCGCAGAATCAAAGGAGTTTGGACTTTGGAAGGAAATTGCTTTGTGGTATTTTCAGCACGTGGTAATTCTTAAGTTTTTGAAACTTGCGCATTCGTTCGGTGAGTTTTGTTTTGCACGGAATTATTCAGTTTTGAGATGATAATAGCGATCACTGACTCTGCTTTGAAGTTTAGAAAAATTTTGTCTATTCAATTATGTTGGCTTTTCAAGTGTTCAAAATCCAGGGAAGTGCATGTGCATAAATGTATGCATAAAGTACTGTGCAATGCTTAAGAAGAGCTAGAGTTTCAGTTTGGTTATTTTTGGGAATCGCGGAAGATGATGCAGCTGCTGCATATCAGTGAGTCAATCGTTGCATCTTCGGAGGTTCCAAAGCTATATATAAAAAAATAGGTTAAATACTTGAAGATGTTTAGTAATGTCTAATCTTCAATATTTCGCGACACTTGAATGTGCTTTCTTTTTTTACGGTGTGTCTCCTGAACTATTGTGATTAGATGCAATATTTTGAGGGTGGAAAACTCTTCAAGAAACTTGTGTTGTGAAAGTGTAGCTGTGGAGTATAGCCATTGAACTTGGATGTCGACGACCGCAAGACCAGCACCTTCTGTGGATGAAGATCTCAAGAAATAACTTCATGTTATCAAATTTTCACTTGCGGGGGTAATGCCATGATTCTAAGAAATTACATAAAATGACGTTGAAGGAGCAAGAAGGAAGAAGATGATGGCATGTGAGACAATGATGTTAGAAAGACGAAGAAAAAGAAAAGGATGGCGACGCAGGGGTAATCGAAGACTAAGGCCGGGAGAAAGTGGCGGATGGGGCCCATGGCTATACTCCAGGACGCGCCCGACCCTTGCTGTGCACAAGCTGTCGCGACGAGAGTTCCACACTCCCCTTCAGACTCTTAGGGGACAAAGGCCTTCGCTGCCTTTGGCAAGTCATTTTGGTTCGTCGACGCAACGAACTGAAACTGTAAGGGCTGCTCCAATCAGCTTCTGTTTTCTTTTCTTTTGAACGGTAGACGTGCTTTAGCGTATGTGTATTATTTTCCATTTTACTTTGTACATACTCCTTTGCTTTCCGTTATATCTTCTTGCTTTTTTCTTAAAATATAATGGGTTGTAAGTTATTCGTTTTCGGCATCGCCTCTATTGCACTCACGACGTCTCCGGTAGAACCGTGACACTCTCTCTGCGTCGTAACGTTTCACATTTATGTTCCATAAGATGTATTTTAATAATCATATCTGACGCGATAAAACGAGAACTCTTCCATTCAATATCTCATCCCGTGTTGATCATCAATATATCTTATCAACAATAATATTTCACTCATCCCTCATTCCTCGCGCAGCCCAAATATAAAACAGCCACTCCAATGCGATTGCTACGATCACCGACCCTAACAATTTTTCAGATGCTATCACCAATCATTTGTGCAATAATCCACGGCTTGTTTCATTGTTTGTGTTTTATTGCATTGCTAATATTGTTAGTTTGTTTCGGTTTTACTTTTGACTTCTTGTATCCACTTTTCCCCTATACTTTATAAAGGGTATACTTTATAAATAAATTAATAAACAGTAACACAACAGCATCCACGCAATATCACATCTAGGCACACAGTCTCAAAAATACGAACACGGTAATGTGCAGGCAAGAAAAATGCTCGGATAAAAAGGCTAAACGTATCCATGTCGGCAGAAACGAAACGACATGGGCCACATGAACGCGTGGACGTTTAAGCGTAAGTACTCCCGCGGCTAATATGAGCTGAAACACTGAATCCAGCCTTCTTGTGCGTCTGCGGTCCACCCCCCCCCTTTTTCCCGCCAAGCAGTAACACAAAAAAGGCATAAAGGACAGCTCCAGCTCATATTCTTCAAGATAGTATAATTTTCTCTGCAAAAAGCATGGTCATTGTAACTTCCTGGTACACTCGTCTAATTAGAGGCATCATGTTATCTTTGTGGGTAGGAAATTCGAATTCTCCTTTCATGCGATCGCGTCTAGGGTACTCAAAAGAACATAAAAACACTGCGAAAAGATTTAAAACCTGATGATTTTCTCTATAGTTGCGAATGTAGAAGCCAATGTTACTCAGTACGCACATACGCGCATTAGTAGTGGCCTCCTAAGTTTTTGATTTTTATCTCTGGAAATTTTGGGGACCAACTATGGCTTCTATGGACCCCGCTTCCAGCATATTGATTGATATTCTTTCTTGTTTGTCAACCTTACGTAAAGACTTTTGTGATTTTGTCTTTCTTTTCGCATCACTTTCCCACCGTATGTTGGGAATTTACCGCCGTATGTCTGGGCTATGGTCTGCTGCTGGGCCAACTAAAGCCACATTTCGTAGACCCTGTTTGATCTTGGAACGCAGAAGGCAAATAACGCGATTCGAAATGCAGCTTTGCGACAAAATGACCGACATAGGGACCAAGGTTGGGAGCTATTGTACTCATAAAACTGAACCCCAAAACACGCATAAAAACGCACGGACTAAGGGCATTACCTCACGGAGAGGCAGACACACACGAAAGCAGGGACTACTCGGGAAACGTTGCGGAGACGTGAGGTGCGTGTCTGATTCTCCATGCCCTACCCTCACGTTCGCGATTACTCTTTACTTTGGTTTGGTTTAGTTTTGGGTTCGTTGTTTTGTCTTCATATTTCATTGTCCCTTCGTTTTCTCCACCTCTCTCGTTTTTTCTCGTCTCTCACGTACAGGCGCTCGTTTTCGCTTGCCTTTTACCGAGTTCCGGTAAACTTTTTTATGTCGTTGTTTGTTTTATATTTAATCGGGGTTGCGTGCCATGAACAGTGTTCGTCGTCAGATCAGAGGGACATGGTTTCACGAAGGAGAACAGACCGTATACCAAAGAACAAAAGCACCGCGACGGAAACAAGCTTGAGGGTCGGGGAGCCGCGCTCTTGGTCCGTCAACGTGGAAATGTCGCTTGAGTAGGCTGATCAAGTTAACGTCGTTTTCCGCCTTTCCCCAGCTTAAGTGAAGAAAAAGGGAAGCTGAACAAGGCCACCTCACAAATCAAGGATAATAACCTTTTTTTGTTTTTATTTAGCGTATCTTAGTTTTTCAAGTTTACCAAGCAAGCAAGAGATTTGTTTTTCTTCTGTTCGTTTGATCTTTTGGCAGGAATGGCAAACCTAAAAAGAAACTGGAGTCGTGTACCAAGTAAGGCACAAAAAATTGGCTAAACCCCTTGTGATCCATCTAAAAAAAATAAAGAAAAAATACCAAAGCGTTTAGAAGTTGCGTTGATTATTGAGTCACTGTTAGCCCTGCCATGGAAGTTAAGCCCTATCCTCTGACACTGCTTGAAGGTATTTTCGCAACCGTATTAGGTGGAACCATGTTTACGGTTCTTGGCTTATCGAAGCAGCTCGAGCCATATCTTCGTTCCAGCCTAAGTCTAACGCACCCGAAACTACGAGGTAATGGGACAAATCAGGCAGCATCAAGAGTCAATTCACGAGGCGTTTTTTGTTTCTTATTGGTAGAGCGATCATAGAACACGTGCAGTAACATGACGAACATCATGATACTCTGCTTTTGATGCATGTCTGATTGGTCCCATCAGCTTGTAGTGCTGGCTGCGTCTGAACTTAAAGGTCCCTTAAGGAGGTTTCTGAGGTCGCCTAAATGCGGCGATAACTCACTCTGCTGGCTATAAGCATCCTAGAAATCCATAAATTTTGAAGTTAAGCGGCCGATTTTTTTAATAAAAAAATCAATTAAAGATTTCAACTCCCCGGTTTTATCTCCGGCAATGAGTGGAGCATGTTCCGAAACCAGGACCAATATCAGTCAATAGCAAGCGAAGGATCCTCGCGCCTCCGACCGGTTGAACCGCGGAGTGATATCTCAAATGCGCGTGTCTCGTTGCACACACAGCTTGGGCTACGGTTCAACCTTCAACCTAGCGAGCGAGCGCTCGACCACTCGACAGCTGACGACCGGACTGCACTCCCGCGGAAAGCAAAAAAAAAATAGTTCGCTTTTTTAGGACGTTTATTGCACTATTACGTTCCCTCTCCGCGAAAAATTTGATTTTAGACTGCTCTTCTTTTCTTCTATTATCTACAAAATCTTACACATTTTTTGATAGCAGCTAGCGTTTACAATCTCAACGAAATGTCGCGTTTTCATTGGTCAAATGTTGTCCTGCTGCCGGCACAATTGTCCGCCCATCGCTTGAGATAATTTCCATCTTCGATTGCTTTTTTAATAAAAAAATCGGTCATGCATCGTCATGATTTTTGAATTTGTAGGGTGCTCAAAGCCCGAAGATTGAGTTATCGCCATATTTAGGCGATCTCAGACACCTATTCAGGGCACCTTCATGGTGAAACAAAGTATAGACAAAAGAAAAACACAAGAGCTGCTCACTGTCAACACAAACTTAGGCCTGTTTAGGTTCCAGCGCTTGCCATATGGCGTCGTGTGCGGCGTCACTTTTTCAAATCGATGCGGATCATATCCTGCACGGTCTGCCGGGAACCTCCTTTTATTTAGTGACGTTTTCATCGCAGGAGAAACAGGTAAACAATGTCAGAAGATACTTGAACAAGTGCTCAAACGCCCGAGTAAGAACGGCATAAAAGAGAATGCTGAAACATGCAAGTTATTTCATCAAAGGGCAAGTTATCTGGGGCACGAAATCAATCAAGATCGTTTGCATCTCGCTCTAGACCCCAGAGAAAGTGGCCACCATTAAAAACGCGTTAAAACATTCCAACGTGACCCAGCCAAAATTTGTTTAGGCTTGGTAAATATCTATGCAAAATTTTTACCTAGTCCAGCTACTGTGCTAGAATCGCTGCATTCATTGCTGCGCAGGGAGACGAAACGGCACTTTCCACGTCAGTGTGACAACGCGTTTTAAACGTGTAAAGAAATGATGACCGACAAAGGTGTCCTTCAACTGTATGACGTCATGAAATAAATGCAACTAATGTGTGACGCGTCACAATGTGGCCTTCGGGCTGCGTTGACCCACATTGTGAACAGTGAAGAAACACCAATAATGTATGCGTCTCGATCGCTGTTAACGTCTGAGCGTGAATACAGTCAGATTAAAAAAGAAGCTCTTATCATTGTGTTCCACGTAAAGTAGTTTCATAAGTACCTTTACGGGCGAACCTTTAACGTGATTGCTTATCACCAACCGCTGATAATACTGTTTGACTTGAAGAGAAAAGAGAGCTCTGTTACCACGGCTAGAGTGCATGAATGGCTGACGTTCTTAGCCGATTACCCTTACAAGGTGACGCATAAACCAGGAACAGCTATCAGCCACGCCGATGCTTTGTCTCGACTTCCACTTGCGGACATAGAGGAACATTCAGAAGATGACCTGCAGTTCCGTGCAGCAAAATTTATGACTTTTTGAAGGCGAATGGTGTAAAACACACGCTCACGTTGCCTTATCATTGGCAATGGAATGGGGCGACAGAGCGTGCAATACAAACAACAAAAAATGCACTGCTGAAGCAGTTGCTGGATGACACTGAGAAAGACAGTGCAAGGGCACTGCAACATCGAATCGACAATTTTGCATTTTAGTATTGAATGATGCCACATTCGTTCACGGTAAAGGCACCCGCGGAACTATTCTTAAGATGGTAACTGCGAACTCGCTTATCGTTGCTACGACCAAACCTGAAAAGTGTGATGATCGAAACAAATCTGATGAAGTTAGAATGTTTTCCGATAAGCGAGTTCGAGATCTGGGCCGATATCATTTGGCTATTTTATTTTTGAAGGGGGGGGGGGGGTGACCGTGTGTTTGTACTTTCTGTGCTTAGTGACGTGGTAAAATGGTTGCTCGGTAAGTTGACTGAGGTGAAGTAGCCATCCACATATCAGGTGATCGTGGGAAACAAAGGGGGTTTGTGCACGCTAATTATTTGCGGTGGCCTTTCATTGAATCTTCGCAGCAACTGAAAGGCAGTCTTGAGTTAGACATACCGCATTCTTCGGACCTGGTCGTTACTCCTGCTGCTAATAACCACAGCGGGTATCTGCCTGCACAGCTTGCACGTCATCCCATTCGGGTGTCAACCAGTAAAAAACCTCTAGTTGTCGTAAGAAGGAGCACTAAAGACAGGCGACCACCTGATTGCTCGCGTATGATAGTTCTTAATGGTAAGTGGGGAAAGAGTTTTGTATCTGTATGGTTCTGGACCGATAATCCGCACATCATTAGGTAGGCGCTTTTACGTATGACATCACAGAGCTCTGATGTGCGCATTCGCCAGTCGTGTCTTTTTTGTATATTGAGGCGTGAATGACCGAGAAGGAACACTTCTCCGTACTTTTTAAAGATTCGAGTTTACTCCTTCCGAGAGTGTAAAAGATAAGGGAGCCAACGTGGCCTAGCCGAGTCATTTTCGTCCTAGCTCACTCTCGGACACTCTAGGTCGAATATTGAAGATACTGTGTGTAGTAGATATGAAGCCAAGCGTATCCTTGCAGACTTACTCTCTCTCGCAGTCTAGATTTAGCCAGCAGTCACGTCGATGCCGCGACATTCGCTGCTGCTGTTTGGACGGTCATTATTTTATGGAGCGCAGCTCTTAGACGCCCGCTTCCGGCTTGAGCGGCGTCACCGTCGGCGTAACCGCGCGTTGCATTATAGGATGCTCCCGTAATTACGTCGCACGTGACGTCACGTGTAACGTCACGAGGTTCACGAGTGACGTCACGAGGGTCACTAGGGCATGAGTGACGTCACGAAGGTTACTCGTGAAGGTCACTCTGGAGGTCGCGATTTTCACAGTGACCTTCAAGGGCATTCGCGGGTGACCTTCGTGACGTCAAGAGTGACGTCACGAAGGAGGAAGGAGCGAGAGGAGGAGAAAGCAGAGGAGGGTGAAGGAGGAGGAGGGAGGAGAAGGATCGAGAAGGGGAGGAGCATGGGGAGGAGTAGGAGATGGAAAGGAGTAGGAGGAAGGAGGAGAGGAGGAGGAGAGGAGAGGAGAAGAAGGAGGGAAGGAGGAGAGGTATGGAGGAGAGAGAGAGGATACCCTCCTCTCCGTACCCTCCCTCCTGCTCCTCAAGAGCTGCGCTGTAATTCGACATTACAGGGAATTGTAAACGTCTTTAATTTTTTTTGTTTCTGTCGTAAGTTCGCTCATTAAGCCTTGGCCAGACGTGGTAACCCTGGAGTGAGGGGTCAAAAAAGGACGGACAGACACGACGTTTTGTGACTGTCCGTTAAAGCAAGTAGGCAGGCTCGCCTGCCTACATCAATTAACTTTGATGCAACCCTTATTTTCAGTTTACGGTAGTCGACCCTTTCCACCCGCGAGAATAAATATTGAGCATCAATACGGTGTATACTGTTAGCAAAAATAACACGCCTAGACGTGTAAACCGTTGTCCCATAGCGGACACGTCAAAACGTGTTCGTTTTACACGCAGCCATCTGTGTTATTTGTCTACACATGAGGTGTAGTGTAAACTTAACACGATACACCGAGTTTTCCTTCCGCGAAACACGGCTGAGCGTGTTGGCTGAGCATGCTCCTCATAAAACATGGCGGCCAGCAGCCAGGAACAGGCGACAGAAGAGCCCAGCGAGCCGCGCTCCTTTTTGCCAAGTGAGAGCACACGGGATCGACGCTCTTGTACTCGTTTGATGTCTTTTATGCACAGTAAACAGTCTCCAAGTGGCGGACGCTGCTACGTGCAAAGGTACGTACCTGCGTCGGCGGCGCCGGTAGCCACGTCGGGACTCCTAGACAGATTAACAAATGCCGAACTTTTTAGAATAGATAAATGACTCGAGGAAGCGAAATATTAGAATCGGGCGACGACTCGCGCCACCTAGTTGTAGCGACGGTGGGCAGCTACAACGCAACTGCTAGACAGGCAAACGTATGCCAAACTTACATGAATAAATAACTCGAGCAAAATATTTGGAATAGGGAGGTAACTTACGCCACTTGGTGAGATATTTAGCAGCCTATGAAAAAAAACGCGTCTGTTTGTACGCTGCGAACGATCACGAGTAGACAGCAACCCTACATACATCGCAGACAACACGAGCATCACATATTACACAGCACCGACATAGCTATATACACAAACAGTACAACGACATTGCGCCCGACACTTCCTACTAAATATCCATTTCAGACATTGAATGTCTGAATGAATACTAAATATTCATTCAGACATTCAATGAATAGACATTCATTTCTCCTCGCAGCGCATATAAGGTTGACATCTGCGGGTGAGCCCTCTGGTCGCGGACCGTTACAGATTTATAGAAGGAGGCACAAAACACGGCGCAATGGACAGCCGTATGTAAGAAATGTTTGCATTTAAAAAGTATAGAGGCAAAATCGATAATATTAGCCCGTTGCGACCAATAACGATGTATTAACAATAAATCTGAAACCGGTCATGAAAAAGTTCATATTTTTGTTATTTTCATGCTTGAAGAGTGTCATGAGCAGTCCGACTGGCTTGAATCAGATAGAAAACCAAATTATTGGTATTTTATCATTATGTATTCAATAATAAATAGAAATGATCCTTGCGAAAAGCATTTTTTATATATTCTTTTGAAGGACATCCGCCCAACACTTCACTTCTGCTAATTGCAGTACGCGTACGGGCGCAGACGCCTTCACTTCTTGGGGCGTTTTGATGCAGTTTGTTGTCGTATGTCGTGTCGGTGTCGAGTGGAGCGGTGGGGCTTGGGAGTTTGTGACCGGTGTTATTCGTGATCACTGGTGTGGCGCTGATGTGTTTTTCCTCATACCGCCACCACCCCGAACTTTGAAGATTGACGGGCCCGTGGAACTGCGTTATCTAAATCGCGAACTCCTTCTTTGTTGACGTCGTTTTCCTGGTACCACTCGTGGATACTGCAAGCGTTTAAACAGTGTGCACCGTCTAGCCTACATCCCCGGTAACGTACTCGGGTTGTTGAAATCTATTGCTCTCGTCATTTTAGAGTACGAAAGGCAGTTATCTCGCTGCTCTGGTTTCGGTTACAAAAGCAAGGCAAAACGCTCGTAGTTCCCGCCCTCAGTACACGTTGGACATCTCCCCCACTTTGACACCGGATAACTGGATGAACGAGGATTTACATTTACTTCAGAGGTCACTCTCGCCACTTCCTCACCGTCGAGCGGCAGGATCAGCTGGAGACAACCCATGGATGAAAGGCTTGCGCATCAACAGCTCAAGTGCACTCGGTGCCGATGAGGATTTCTGTCAACCGGTAGGACAGCACAAACCGTGACCGTTCCAGCTCTTCGTCA
This sequence comes from Ixodes ricinus, assembly GCA_037355805.1. NCBI lineage: Eukaryota > Metazoa > Arthropoda > Arachnida > Ixodida > Ixodidae > Ixodes > Ixodes ricinus. Next base: position 200,577 of record JAZHYW010005382.1, read on the forward strand.
TGACATGGTGTTGCACAGAGCATGGTAAAATAGAACTACACGGACCAGATAAGCAAACGCACTGTTATCGTAAATCTTGGCTTGTGATTACGCATTTAGAGATCATCTTATGCGTTTTACTGGAGACACGCAAACGACGGGCATAACAAAATCATTTTCATATTCCGCATACCTCGCAAAAGTACTTACCCAGTCACCTTGCGAAAAGCGCGAAACACGAAGTCCGCACCGTCCTGACTTCCTAGTCTTTTGCCTGCTTTAGAGCAGTTTGTACAGCTGCAACGGAAAAAGAGTAGCACAAGTGACCGACGACGGGAGCGGCAAAATCACGACCCGCGGCGCTATTGTTACCGAGCGCCGCGTGTCGATAAGATAGTGAGAGTGACAGTCACGTTCCATGTCTCAATGCAGGGGCGGCCAGCCATCCTAAAGCCCGCATTTAAAAATGCGGGCTTTAGGATGGGCATCTCCCTCAACTTCCTTCCGGCCACCCCCACATTGAAAAATGCAACATGACTGGCACTCTCGCTATCGGCGAGCTCGTGAACAATAGCGCCGCGTGTCGCGATTTTGCCGCTCCGGTCATCGGTCTCTTGTGCTACTCTTTTTCCGTTGCAGCTGTACCTGCTAGCAGGTATGCCAACATGAAACTTGAAACTAGGGGCAGTGCCAGAGAGGAAAGAGACAAAGTTGGGAAAGCTTGCTCGTTCTCCCCAATTGCTCAACTCTCAAGTGATTGTATCATAATAAATGCACCAACGCGTCTTCCCAAAATAAAGAAAAAGCACTACGTTCCCTACGTAAAAATGGACTCAGTTCATGCACCTGTGGGGAGATAGGAATTCTTGTCCTAATTTATTCACACCGCATGAGAGCGCAACAAACTAGCACGAGATTTACAGGAAAATATCGGCGGTGTCTAAAGTTTCCCTGAAATGGTGTATAACCGGTCGTTTGCAGGACCGAAGCATCTACTCGAGCGGTGTGTGTCGCTGTGCTAACACGTCGCTGTGCAAACGCAGTCCAACAACACGAAGTATAAAAACGGCAGATTTAGGACAACAATCCGGAGTTCATTGTTCAATTAAAACGACGCCTAGCAGTTTTGTTGAAAACACCCAGCAGATTTTTACTCATGGTATGCTTCGGGAATCTTCCACATTTTGAAACGAAACAAAGGTTTACTTTCAGCTTGTGTCTACAGTGCTGTCCGACGGCATTCCACTCGCGCCTACAAGTGCTGTCCGAAAGAGAGTCGAACGACGCGTGTATCACCGGGGAGCTCGTTAACACACACCCCGCCTGCGTTCAGGCCGCTTCGCTGCGACAGTATACGGCTGCTAATTACAAAACTATTAATCCACCTGGCCATATCGTACACGCCGCTTCGCGGCGTCCAGCCAGCAACCCGAGCCCCGCCGTCCCCCATGCACCCCGGAAAGGAAGTCCCACACCATTTTGTTCAGCGAAGTTTCGTCAACAACATTTGCTTTGTTCGGTGTTAATCGTAATAAAAAATGTTGTAAATATCGCGAGATGCCTCACCAAAACAAAATGTTCGAGAAAAAAAAAGTATGCCGCACTAATGATCCAACCCGGGACCGCTTGCGTATGAGGCACACATCTTTACCACTAAGCTACGCTACCGCTCTGAGAATATTGTTTTGACAATGCGTTTTATACGAGACTTTCGGACGGCACTTGCACGTATGAGTGGAGTGCCGTCGGACGGCACTTGAGCGCTCTGCAAGAGTGCCGTCGGACGGTACCCTAGACACTACGTTACTTTTAAAAACGCTCGCTGCCACAGCTCGCTGCGTCCTATCGGACCAGCTCGATCGGATCAGCTGACGACGACAGGACTTTACCCGTTGAACCTCAACCCACAAAACCAATTTGCGCTCCGTGTTAGTGTGGGTTTCTACCTCCAAGCACCGCACCACACGCCACGAACGTTTCAGTTCTTTGTCGCATCGCCGTGTTGCACCAAACAGAACGAGATCGCCGAAGTCAACGCAGCGCTGTCGTGAACCTTGGCTTGTGGTTGCGCACTCGTGGACCCTGCGACTTCCTTCGCTTTCAAAGCACACACGACGATTACGAATGATACTTTCCGTCTTCTGGGAACACCACAGGGACACTTCTCCGGTCACGTTTTCGCTAATGTGCTCGCGAACCGCGGAGATTCTCGCGTCCCGTCAAACCAAAACAATACGGGCACCTTGTTAAACGTGCGTTGTTGCCACATTTTCTCCGACCAAACAAAAACAAAGAAAGCAAACCGCCTCTAGCTTCCAGCGTACATCGGCGTTGCGCCGTGGCCAGATTTTTTTCTTTCAGCTCTAACTTAAGGTGACCTACAGATGCAGCAACACTGGTGTAAAGTTTCAATATGGCGGCCACCACAGAGCGCCGTAAATTTTTAGGAGGGTGCATGAGAAGCGGCGGCACCTTCCCCCTACGGCCGTTTCGCTTGCAGTTGAAGGGTTGAAGCCAAAACGAAACCAACTGCAATGGCGAGGGCACGCTTTTTATACCCATTTTAACTGTTTAGAAGGAGTAATTAGACCCATAGATAGATAGATAGATATTTATTGAAGCATGGAGAGGTAAGCCGGAGTTCGTGGTTTCTCTGGCTGGCTACTCCGTGGGGAAGGGTAGAGGAGAATAAAAACGATTAGAAGAAGAGTAAGTCACGCGCACATAGACACAACACACACACGCACACACTCAAAGTTGATCGATCAGTCCGGTGTCTTCGACATACTTTTGTAAAGCTTTTAAGACGATGCGTTGATGCCGCTTGTTCTTCCATGGGCCTAAGACTTTTTTCCATTGAATGGTCTGGGGTCCAGCTGGTGAAGTATTCTTTCATGCATTCGCATGAAAGAAGCCGCATTGCCATCGACCAGAATCAGTATCAGCGCCTGAGGAGCGGGAACTTCGCCAACGTCCTGCGACATGGCGCAATTGAGGGTTTCAGCGAATATAGGGGCGCTCCGATCGATCCAACATGGCAAAAAAAAGGGAATAGTTTTGCGACGCTCGAAGACCGGTAGCTTATAAATTAAAAAAAGCGTGTAGTTCTCTGCTTGTTGCCGTGTGCTAGACGATCATCACTTCAAGCAAGACCTTCCGTGATGCTACAAATGAAGTGTTCAAGCCAGTCGAAGGCAAGACATCTTGCCATAGTCAAGATATGTGTGCAAGTGTTCGACGTGGGCTCTCTCACGCTGGTGCAGCTGTCATTAAGTTGAACTGAAGGTACGCGGGTGCAAAGAAAGGTACATATCAACAATGTTTGCGCATTGAAACTATGACGCGCACTTTATCTAAATCTAAAATTATCGGTCTGCGGCTACAAACATTTTTGTTGACATTGCTTAGATGATGTAACCATTCAGACCTCGCAATAAACGGTGTCACGAACTCTTGGGTTGTTGTTCTGGTTAATTGCGCTAAAAAGCGGTTGGATGGAAAGTATGACAGCTACAGCACACAAGGGACGATCGAGGTCTTTATTCTGCGTTCTATGTATCCAAACATCGGTATCCTTGGTGTCGAATTGCAATCAACTGGTCGCCGACTTTTTTGTTTTTACGCGTAATGTAAACAAGCCCCAGAAGCGCCAATCTCATTTCGATGTGCTTGTGCACCTCTGCAAGCCTCCTTTTGGCTCTTGTGTAAAGCTTTATTGTAATAGCAATTGTCTCATCGGTCGTTCGAGTTGTATGTGCCACGGTGATATCTGCTGTGTGTGATCTGCTGACAAACAAAAGTCTGTATTAAATGCCAGAAGGAGAACGAAGGTGAAGTTTTTCAACTTTTTTTTTTTTGCAAAACAGGGCAAAGCTTCTAAAACGAGAAAATTTAGGCTGATGTTTGAATGTGCTCAAGAATGAATGGCAAAAGGTGCTTGTGCTAAGTGGTAGATGTACACAGTTGATTTTCTTTTTGCCTCTGCATTTTATTTGGAAGATATATATCAGCAGAAGACCCATGTCCTTTTGAAAATGTCTTTTATTAGGGCAAAAATAGGTTTTCCTACACAACCACATATACTGAGTATTAGAAACATGGCAGATAGTATTGGTTTAAGGATTTTAGGTCTTTTTTATTCAAATTTATGCTGTTGTTTAACGAGTGGATACGCATCTAGTTATATGAAGGTTAAATATAACTTCTAGACAAGTTTGACAGAGTCGCGGGGTCAGGGAAGTCCACCTCAGCATTTGTACCGGGGTTATCCCTTTACTGCCCGAGCTTTTTATTTTGACAAAAAGTTGCTTTCTATAACCCTTTCTCTGAATTCGCAGACACGCTGGTTTCGGTGACCCTGCTACACTCGCCCATTTGTAGGAGAAAATCGTAGTTCTTCTTTATGTTGGTCATCATCGATTTCATGTAGACCGGCATGAAGCTGCATTCTTCCTCCAAGAAGTTCTCGGGGGAGACTGAAGCGGGCTAAGTCTTCCGAAGACATTTTCTCAGTAAGGCAGCCGAGTCGCGGTCGCAGAGCGGGATACCGAAGTGACGCTCACCTACTGCAACTGTCATTACGTCATCCAACACAGGCACCAGTGTCCATGCACACAGAACGCAGAATAAAGACCTCGATCGTCCCTTGTCTGCTGTAGCCGTCATACTTGTCATCCAACTGCTTTTCAGCACAATTGACCAGAACAACCGAAGAAATCGCAACACCGTTTAATGCGAGGCCTGAATGGTTACATCAGCTAAGCAATGTCAACAAAAATGTTTGTAGCCGCAGACCGAAAAATTTAGGTTTAGATGAAGTATGCATCATAGTTTCAGCCTCAACGCGCAAACATTGTTGATATGTAGCTTTCTTGACGACAGCTGCACCAGCGTGAGAGAGCCCACGTCGAACACTTGCACAGATATTTTGACTATGGCAAGATTTCTTGCCTTCGATTGGCTTGAACACTTCATTTGTAGCATCACAATAGGTCTTGCTTGAAGTGATGATCATCTCGCTACGACTAGCTATGAACACCCACCGCATCGATGGAGGCGTCGAAAGAGCGCAATCTGTGTACTATGCAGTCAGTCGCCGTCACCCGACGCTGCTTGCTTGGTATTCAGGGCTTTCCGCCCAGGTTCTTTGTTTGTACTTGGCACCGAGTGTTATTTCCTGTGCTTGTGCGTGTGCTCAGTGGCTGGATATTGGCCCCATAGAGCAGTTCGTCGGGCTCAACAGCGTTCGCCAAAAACGTCTGAAAAAAAAGCCACCCTGGAAAAAAGCACGAAGACACAATGCACCAGCTTGACGGACTATGCACTGGGTGCGGAAATCAGGCCCTGCAAATTATACACCAAATGCAAACTATCTAAACAAAAAAAATTAGTCTCAAATTGTCGTTTGAGGACTATACGCCTGTACACTGGTGCCTGTTATTATGCATTGTATATTCACTGCTATTTGTTGTGGCGTTAAACTGTCTTTCTCTAATGATGCAGAAGGGTCAACTGAACCATGAAATAAATATATTTAAGCACATCTAGATGCCACGTCCCTTGAAGCCACATGATCTGGGAAAAGGAGTGTCATCACCTAATTTGCCAACAGAATACAATGGGCACGATCAAAACCCACCAAGTCAACGGTCAGTTTCCCACCGCAATATTTATTGCCGTGTAATCACCAATTTGGCCCATTAAAAACTTTAAGGCTGTAGCCTATAGCACACCCATTCTTGATCTGCGAAGCTTATGCTGTAGACATGCATCGTCACGTGAACATGTTTCTTATCAATCTTAAACGTAAAACGCTAGTTGCAACGAAATTCCCATATCGGCATATTTTTAGCAAACTGAATGGTCCCACCTGTTACACTTTTAGCTTTGGAAGCAAACCAATTCGCAATACCACCAGCGGCATACATCGTGCTAAGCATTAGTGCCGCGTGTGGCAGCAAAATGTTTTAACTAGTAAAGCAAACCTAATCGATCCTGTTGATTAAAGCACCTATACTGGAGAAATTATCAATAAAAAAAGAGGTCAATCGAAAGGGAAGTTTTCTCGCTAAACAAACACGTCTTTTTATTGGACGTTACGCAATGTAAGGTCGAAGACCTCCACTCCATGATCGGCACAGAAGCATTTGCTTAGCAGTCGGTCGTGCATGATAAAAACAACAAAAACAAAGGTGGATTAGAATCGCGATAGATTTGCCTTTGCACGGAGTACTTACACTTAAAATCGTTTCAACATAAAGCGACTACGGCCCACCTTGCTAGCAGCATGTCTTAAAATGTATCCGTGTAGTCGTCACACCCACCAACCGAAAACGTTGCTGCAAGTCCCTCCTACGTCAACTTTGAGTCGCTGTTGAGCCTGAAGAACTGCTCTATGAGGCCCATATCTAGCCACTGCGCACGCACACAAGCACAGAAAATAATACCCGTGCCACACGGGCAACTCGAATGCCATTTACAACGAATGACATTTGAACGATCGGCCAATCAGCGCGCGACACTTTGAGCGTGGGGCGTACCACGCGCGACAGATCGCGAGCCGATTCGTTGATCACACGAATGTCATTCGTTGTTAATGGCATTCGAGTTGCCCGTGTGGCACGGGTATAACACTCGGTTCCAAGTACAAACGAAGAACCCGGGGCAGAAAGCCCTGAATGTCAAACGAGCAGCGTCGGGTGACGGCGACTGACTGCGTACTACACAGGTTCCGCTCCTTCGATGCCTGCATCGCTGCGGTGGGTGGTCGTAGCTAGTCGTGGCAGATCGTGTAACCCCTGTTGCTCGTACCGGAACACCAGAGCCGCGTAATATTCTTGCTGCCGAAGTTCATAAGCCTACGGTTGCGCCCAACACACTTTACACAAACCCTACGCCCAGCAAGCCTATCCCCTCTTTCTCTTTCGGCGACCGGCCGCCAGGGCGGTGACACCGTCGCTGAAACTCCTGAATGGTTTCTGGTGCATATCTGTCTCCGAGACATGTGTCTTTCCGCCGCGTTTGTCTCCACGGTCCTTTCTAGGTGTGTCCCCAAGCATTCCGGTGGTTCGGTAGCTGGCAATGCTGCGGTGGTCGCCGTGGGTGATGCGTGTTTTCGAGGTCGGCTACACGGTTATGCGTGTATGACCGAACCAAAACACGTTTCTTACAACCTCGCATAATTTTTGACCGAATTATCCTTTACTCAACGTGTAAATTATGCTAATTTGTGTAAATAGCGTGTTTTTTACCCCAAATATTCACCAAATACACGGGACTTGCTAACAGTGTACGGGTGTTGACGGCTTTCAAGCTGCCAGCGTTGCTCCTCAAAATAAAGTGTTCTGCCAGATATACGCCCCGGCCTTGATTATAACATTTAGTTTTTGTACAGGCAAATACGCCGTGCCACTGTCGCCCCCCCCCCCCACCTCCACCCCTTCAGTGCCTGCTAAGCCGCTATTGCAAAGAAAGCAGTCAGCCGCTTCGCACCCATCCAAGCAAGTCACTGCTTTCAGATCGAGAGCTGCAGCAAATGAAAACATAACACGAGCTTTCACGAACTGTATTTATTGCCGAAGTCGGCTTTCTCCGCAGTTTAGGAAACTTGCGTTCGAACACAGTCCCTCAGTCTTGAGCTCGTTTTCAAAACTGCGATGTTAAACGGAGACACCAAAACCCGGACAGTGCGCGCACGTCACGGCTTCCCTTTGCTATTAACCGCGTCACAGTTTCTTCGTTAGAACAGCACGTCAGGAAGGAGCGGTAAACTATTCGCAAAACAAAAAGTTGTTCTCGAAAGAGCTATTTGGCTCATTGCTCGATTCAGAAAATATCGCGAAGCAGTGAAGGATGGTAAAATATCTGGCCACGAAATGGCAGGTTCAAGCAGAGCAATTGTAAATATCTATGATAAATGTTGCTTGGTCACATTAATAGGTCACATTGATAGGTCACAAAAATATGCTTGCACAGCTATTACGCTTCAGGCGTCTTCATAACACACAAATTTCGCGTGACACTACATATAATAGCACTAGCCGAGCAGTTCACAGACACAGGGAGACAGCATAGACATGAACTACCCATACAAACATCAATATGAACGCACAGTAACCCAATCACTGACTGCATGCGCTGCGCTTCCGCTTTTATCGTCGTCGCTTTAAAAGCGCAGATTTCTTTCGTGATCCCCTAAGCAATAAATAACGCTACCTGTATTATAAATTTTTCTCAGTAATGTGATTGCTCAAAAGGTATTTTGAACGGCCCAAAGGAAGAATCTCTTAGTAAAACGTAAATTTTCACGCTGGAATTATTTGCCGCGGCCGAAAAAGTAACCCGCTTCATTGCGCCTGTGAGCAGCCATGTGCTCGCTTCCCGGAAAGCACGTCGTGGAATAGCGCGAGGACAGTCAGTTTTTCGATCATTGTTTTTGTTTTTACGCTGTCCGTCTACGGCTACATTGGTCGCTTTGAATTAACCTCTGTAAAGGGGTTACTCGCTCAGCGGAAAGCCATGCTTGACGGGCATCGAAATCGCTTTTCAACCAACTAGAATCAGTTCAAAGCCGCGATTTGCGGCAGGTGTTGTGTAGGGTTAGCTACGCCGTGGTGCGTTCGAAAACATGCAAAAAGGGGGGTGGGGGGTGTAACTTGCGTAAATAAGTAACTATCTCTTACCCGACCATGCATAGTCGACGAAAGAAACAAACCATATATTGACCGGTTGCTGTGCCCAGTGGCTACGACAAATCCACCGTGCGTTAAGAGCTTATAGCATCGACGGGAGGACAGAGGACTTAAGGGCACATTCGAAACTGAAGCGCGTAAAGAGCCCGAATATAACATTTCCAGGTTCATTGCCTACATAAATGGGCAGGGCCCATTTATGTAGGCAATGAGTTCAAGCTTCTGTCGTACTTTTTACGTACGGTGCGCCCCAAGCTTAACGCCGCCACGAGATGGTCCAATGTCTTCACTTTTTGAGCTATTCCTGAAGCTAGCGGTCCAACTAGTTGGTGAAAATTTGCGTCCCCGATGAAAACCCAACCAGGGAAGGTATTCCAGCCGCTGCAGCGATCAATTTATCATTGGGTATCATGCAATAGATCAATATTTTCGAAACCGAGTGGCGGCGTTAAGTTTGAGAGGCACTGCACACCTTTAAACATATCGTTTGCAACAAATAATCCTGTTGGTGACGTCACGAGTAGCAGCCATAAGCAGGCTCCATAAGGTATTTCGTTGCTATTAAATTGCGAAGACAAAAACAAAATTCAAAAATTTTGTGTTATAACTAGGGCTCCGTGTTCTCGGACTTTATTTTTCGTCAAATTCGGAGGGTGTTTTTCGGAGTTTATTTTTTGCTGAAGATTCGGAGTTTTTCGGAGTTTATATATGTTTGATTCCCAATTCTCCGAAATTCGGAGTTTAATTTCGCAGTGTTTCCTATTAAAAATAGATATGTAAATAATAGCCGGATGTAAACGTATGCCAGATAAAAAAACAAACGCGCTTGCATCGATTAAACTTTCTTCAGTTGAATTTGACGTTCGTGCCATTGCTATTGGCAATATCAATTTGTCCCACGACAAACGTCACACACAACTGTTGCTTCGATAAACGTTGATACCTTAAAATCAATAAACTCCCGGGGGCCGTCGCTACAAAGCTCGTAGTCATCCCATCCTATTCCATCAATCTAGCCCGCGGCCGCGCCAGGTGGAGTGGTTAAGGATATAATAGAGAGTTTCAAATGTCCCTTTTCTCTATTCAATACAATCTCTATAGTCCATATCTTTCACTGTTACAAAAACATAGCTTCTCCTTTCTCTAAATCTAAATCACAAATCGCATGGTTCAAACTAGAAACTAAAAAAGTGGCTTTTGTCGTGACCCGAATGTACAATGACCTGTTGCCCTGAATCAACCTTGCCGAGACAAGCGGCAAGACCCCTTTTGACAACGGTCTGAGATTTGAAAGATAATTATGGTACCATTTTGCCAGGACCATTGACTCCGTGCTAATCAAATTGTAAAAAAAAAGTCTTACTTTTTTTGCGGGGGGGGGGGGGGATGGCATTGGCACATAAGCATTCGGAGTTTATCGGATAAATCCGAATTGACCAAAATTTTACCGGCGGGTGTTTTTCGGAGTTTTTCGAATTTATCCGAAAACACGGAGCCCTAGTTATAACTTAATGTTGGAGTGCTCTGCATCCGTGCCCCCTGGATCATGTTTGAGAAAGCCGGAATATACTAATAAAAATGCGATCACTTCCCGGAGGCAATGCGGCATCTTGTACCTATTCATTTTCACGGACCGTCAAAGGCTTTTGGGAATTTTTAGCTACATCATCACACGCCGCGTTTTCTTTGAAGGCGTTCGAGCTTGATTTACGCTTTTATTTTTGGCGCGCTACTTCCACGAGCGTTGAATGCTTTGAAAGTCTAAAGGTACCATAGGTCCGCTTTGTGAAAGAACACTCAGGTAGTTTTAATTCCGCTGCTACGGGAAACTACATTTTTTGATGCATCGTCGAGCTGCATAAAACGAAGCAGATTTTCTTTTTTATATTTGGCGATGCGTGTTTGAGGAGTGCTGGAATATTGTCCGGAGGCGGGTTCTTTTCACTAACTTTTTAGTAAACTCGCTGGCTTACGGCGGTGACCCTTCTCCAAATGGAGACGTCTCCAAAAAAATCGCCTCGGGACTCGGCTCGGAGGTTAGAAGGTTGCAAGAGCTTCAGCGAGTGAAACGTAGCACTAAATTCAGTAAGCAACTTGTTTTTAGAAATGAAGAATTTCTGGCACTTTTCTTTTTTCCCGCTTTCTTATAGACCATATAAATCTAGGCCGCACATGTGCATAGAAAACAAATTTATGCTAGATGCACAGGGTAATTTCTTATTAAAAAAAACTAATTTTTATTTTGTCACAATTTCTTATAGACCTTGTAAACCTAAGGCGCACTTGTACATTTAAAATTTCTTTTTAATGCTAGATGCACATGGTGCATCTAGCATCTTACCCTAAATTAACTCGAATTTTTATTAAAAAAGTTTGTTGCGTTAGGGTTTTTGTTTTAGCCCTTGGGCTAGGCTGAGAGCCAAGGGGAACAATAGCAAACGAGGTGAATTGGGATACCCAGTTACCTAGAGAACTAAAAAGATTTGTTTGTATTTTTTAAATTTTTTAGAGGCATAACGTAGTTGTAGAATTGACGGGCAACTCGGGGCCGCTGCGCATACGCACGGCGCGTTCGAGGCCAGAGAGCGCATCTCGAAAACCGGGTGAAGTAGCTAAACTATGTTATCGAATTGAAAAGGCACAAGAAAAGGAACGTCTCAAACTCAGCGACTGTGCTTATTTTGTCAGAAACCTAGCGAAACACATACCTACGGACCTCCAACGTCACAGAACCATTTTTGATTACAGATTTCACTCAACCTTAGTTAGGCAGTTTGAATGATTAAGTGTCTTCACTTGAACCCTAAACGGTGAAGCCACTTGTGAACTGGAAACTTTGGTTCTAGAACAATTACAGCCCCAACTGTGAAAACTGCCCCCTATCTAAAGAAAAACCGTACTTCTCGAGACTGATCTCTTTGCCCACAAATAACCCTTAGTATAGTCCAGCCTGGAACTTTCAAAACACTAAAAAGAATATGTACAACACAAGACAAGAAGGGTTGTCGGGACCGTTAGGATAAAAATTTCATACAGCATTGACCATTCCTCCGTAGGCCTTATTTTACATGAAAACTGTTTTGCTTTCGAAACGGTGATATTCTGGAAGTTTTGCAAACTGAAATATATATAGGGTGTAATTCCTGCCGCAGCCAGCAGTAATTAGAAATAGCCTCAAAATAGCCACATAGGCAACCACCAAATTTTCACCCGAAATACAACAAGATGTAGCCCAATGGGGCTGTAAATAGCCCAATCTGTCAATATTGGTTATTGGCATGAGTGAGGAAATAAGTCAGTGACAGCCAAACTTAACGTTTGACTCTCGCTTAAATAAGCAGGCGCCGTAAAGAAATAATTATTTGGTAATTGTGCTTCTTTTTTATTGTATGCATATGTTGCTCTCTTCAATGTATCACGCACGGGACAATAAATCGACCACCTGCGTTGTCGCCCGTTAGAAAGACATCCTTGGAATAGTTGTCCCACGGGCTGCAGCAGACGATTCTTCTTCTAAGGCGTGTTCCGCTTTCGGAAACAGAGGCGATGCGTCGCTGTCGCGATACAATAAAGCTGGTCGAGGAGTTTACTTATTTATTCTACGCACGTAAAGTATTGCTATCCTATTTTTTACCGACTAAGAAAAAAGATACCAGAAAAAAAAGGCCAGAAAATGCAGACGAATGAAATAAAAAACAAAAAAAATAAGAAAGAACACAACCTGCCTTTCCGCGTCTTTGGTTTCGAGCAAATCGAAAGTGTCGCTTCTCATCGCTAAGCTCGCCGAATATGCAAAAAACAACAAAAAAATACGTTTTTTTTAGGAAAGACGAAAAAAAATAAACAGACAGGGACGAATAAAATGCATTGCTATCTCAAGAGCGTCGTTCCGCTCTATCTTAGCCCCATCCTTCCCTCACCTTTTCTGTATTACATCCAAATCATAACTGAATGCGTTTTAAACTAGGGGCAAAAATACGTCTTGGGTCGAGAAGGAAACGATGTTCTTTCCAAACTCTGACGCAGTACTCGTGTGACTTTCTTCTGTTACTATAGAGCGCGCGTTATTGAAAGTGACTTAAAGTCCACTATCAGCACAAGATATCTTAAAAAGAAGATCAGTATATTTGTTATTTCCGGTGTACAGACGGTCTTGTAATATTAATTGAGATGGATTCACATGGTGCGATTTTGCTTGCGAATACGCAGCTGCTGAGACGTCGGGCACCGCAGACTCCCCCAGGTTTTTTGTTTTTGTGCCAAGCGAACGACGTCGCAGCTGCGAAATCGCAAGTAAAATCGCACCACCCAAATCAGGCTCTAGGACGACAAATAATACAGATCGATTTTTCAAAAGCACCTCCACGTTGGAAGGTTACCAGAAGAAAAGGTTTCATCATGGCGACTGCTCGATTCAGCCGAATTTTACGATGCAAACTCGTCATAAAAAGGGAAATAACAAAATTTGGATATGAGATTTTGTTTTTGTTAAAATAAATGTCAGCCTGCATATTACATTTTTGCATAACGGGAATAGTAAAAACCGGGTAAAAAAAACTGTCACTTTCGGGCGAAATTTTTTTTACGGCGTTATTGAAATTGCAAAAACGAGTTGCGCTCTCGAAGGGCGCGTATAGTTATTACTAATCCACGTTGAAGAGAACGAAAAAGAAAAAGAATACTTTCGTATGAACGGTAGTAAAAAAAAAAATCAAGCTAAAAAGGAGTCATTTAAAGGCTGGAGCATCAAGCGAAAAAATCAGACGAAACCCGCACGAAGTTCGAAATAGAAGAAACCAGTTGCATTTCAAGGTTTAATGGTCCCCACGTTGGTATTTTTATTACTAATATCTCCAATGTGTTCCAGACTTGTATTTACGTAACTGAGATAATCTGCACAAGTTTCCGTATCTTAAATATTTTTTTTGAGTAACTTGGTATTTTACACGTACTTTTGAAAGTGAAAATTTAGTAGTCTAACTCGAATACTTTTCGCAAGCAACTTGTACTCACTTCGCAAGTTACTCGGAAGTTACTGCTGAGTTTGTATACGAGCCAGTGCTCTCCCTTTCCAGTCAAAACAGCACACATGACATACGTGCAAAGATGCACTCATTCATGAGTGTTGACATGATGGAGTAGAGATTCCGCATGGCGGACTGTACTCAAATATCTCGCCGTGTTGCTTACCATAATAACAACAGACTGCACCAGACAGACACGACATGATTCCGTTTCGAAGACAAGCCAACCCGAGCGGCGCCTAAAGAAATTCCCCCTCAGCAGTCGCTGCTTTTTTTTTTTCAGGCAGGAATAAACAACAAAACTACGCAAAATGAGTATATAATTGAACATAGACTATGCCCAAAGTACCAGGAAATTTTTTTATTATATTTCGTATCTGTTCTTTCTTGAACGAATTTCGTTCACTTTGTATTGACGGGAAATGTCTTTGTATTGACGGGATTTTCCGTATTGACGGGAAATGTTTGAATGCGTTGGTGAAACAGAGAAAAACTTCCAGATGTAGTGCAAAGCTTTTTCTTCCATTCTTTCGAGCGCATCCGTGGAGAGCCTGTTTAACGTCGGCGGACATGTGTTTAAAAAAGCAGGGGCAAGTTCTCGGACGCAAATGTAAAACGAAAAACTGCTGTTTCTGCGAGTCAAGAAAGCGTTTTGCTATAATGGCGTTATTTTATCTTCCTTTCTTTATTATTTTGTTGTTTAGCAGTAAATTAGAATACGTTGTAGTTTAATATTGACTTGAAAATATCGAGTTACGTTTTCCAAGTATTTAGTACTCTAGCCAGATATTCTTAAAATTTGAATCGTTAGTACTCTACCCAATTACTCTACAAGCTGGTACTCAGTAACTTAACTTAGGTGCTTTTTTGGCTATCTAGTACAAACCTGCTGTTACCTCAACTAAATATGCAATTTATCTGTAATAAATACTCTCGTTTGGCAAAAAAGAAAACAGCCGAAAAGCTTACAAACCTCTTCTTATCTTCTGCATTTCTTGCGATTTGCGGTTGATATTTTGCAGTCCCCGCGCAATCTTCTCCTCGTCTCTCTCTTTCTCTCAGTTTCACTCCCTATAAAACTAAGTTTACGTGTTTTCGGAGATTACTTTTCTTTTAACTTCCAAGACAGTTTTTTTTTTGTTATTTTCTCTCACAGATTGGATGTTTTTTCCCCAAATATTCTTTTGTCGGTCCAGGGAACGGGCTTGTGTTCCTACGACGCTGCGCTTCAGAAAACGTCGAAATATAACATTGGTTTTCTTCAATGAATGCTATATCCTGTCGATTAAATTACCAGGAAACTTACAGCAGGTAACTAAGCATAGGATACCCGTACATAATCCTTCAATAAAGAAGCAGATACTCAGCACGTGGCCGCTTCTGCTAAAAAGGCGATGCAACCATTTTTTAGTTTAAAAAAAGAGCTTAGAATTATCCCTTCACATTTATAACCTGTGAAAGACATGTTGCTTTTTTTCCCCTACGCATTGGCAGTCGCAGCAAAAATTCTAGAAAAACGAACACCGTTCAGCCCACTGATCTCCATGACTATTTGCTGGATCGTGTTTACCCTCTCCGCGAATGCTTCCGCAGTCGGCCATCTTTTTGGTAGAGTTGTATTATCTCTAGCCACACCATAGTAGTATGGTGGCGCAACCTACCGCCCGTTAGATAGGGTACAAGTTTTCCACACGCAGCTGGAAGGGTCGCTGGGCGACTTCGTGAAAACTTGGGGAGCAAATAAAGTTTTTTTTCACCGAACGTATAACTAGGCGCCAGGATAGTCACAAAACACTGAATACTTACCGATGGTAAGTTTTTGTCTTTTGGTGATTGGGGTGATTTGAACAGAGAGCCGCACAACATGACGGAATAGTTGACCTTCCTCTGTCGCATCCACTGAGTTTCAAGAAACTGCTTCGTCGAGCGACTTCAATCAAGCACGAATTATCAGCCACGGTACTAGACCTAGAGCTACTAGACCAACGGCTATTTGTATGGCAGCCTGCCGCCACACCGTTGTGCGCCATATTACTGTGATGGCTAGAGATAGTATAACTCTACCGAAAAAGTGGCGGACCGTGGCCACAATCCTGTGCATAGGCAACACCTCCTATATAGATTTCCAGCTTGCGCGTCACGTGGCATGATGTCATGTCCCGTAGGCCTGCACGGGTGCTGATTGGATGCGAGCGCCGCGTCAGCGTTCGCGTGCGACTATGGTAGGAAACGAGCCCCACAGAAATGCTGACGCGGCACTCGCATCCAATCAACGCCCGTGCAGGCCTCCGGGACGTGACCTCATGTCACGGGACGCGCAGGCTTGAAAGCTATCTAGTAGGTGTTGGCATAGGCGGAGCTGGGCAAACACGATCAAGCAAATAATCATAGAGGTCAGTGGTCTACCCCTAAACTCGCAGCCAGAAAAAGCGGCCACGTCATCTGGAGCCAATTGTAAACCGCGAATGTTTTAAGATAACCACGCGTGAGGGTTGGTAAAACACAGGGCGCGCGCTCCCAGCGATGGGACGCGAGCCAGTACTGAAATGCAAGTCGAGGCATTAGTTGTCGCGAGCCCAAATCGAATGCCTACGCTGACTAGGTGTCCGCTGTACGAGCAGCATTTAAATATTGTCGAAGCGGGGATCGCAAAGCGTGATGTCGCACTCCCGAAGATAGCGTTGTTGGCATTGTCCCCACAGCTCCGTCATCAAGTTTTGTGCAGGAGAGACTGAAAGAAAAGGACCTCTTTTATCTTTGGAATTCCACCGCGACGAAGACCCTTCTTGATCATTGGCGCTGCGTTTGAGTGTTCTTGGCTCCTACTAGTGCCAGTAAGCTGGTGTAAAAAGCTAGCTCCTCTTTGGTTCGCTTCTTCCTCTTGCGAGAAAGAAAATGAAATGGCGGTGTCGTGATACTTTTGCAAACAGTATCGGCGTCAACTGTTTTGTGTTACGTTGTCAAGGCTAGCGTAGCTTTCTCAGCGCTGCAGTCCTGCTCTGCTCGAGAGTACGTGGCTTTGTCTTCCACATCACTCACACGTGCTCGTGCAAGTAGCCCTGACCAATACCTCCTAGAAGACAAGGCTTGCGCGTTTCCTTCTCTAAACGTCATCAATATAGTAGTAGGGTGCCTACATGTCTGTCTGTCTCAGGGTGAAGACATCCATTGTTGCCCTGAATGTTCCAGCGCGTGGCGCATGGGCGCACTCGGTGCGTGACTTGGGTGGTAAAATGGCGTCTATGCATTAGCCAAAACTACGCGCTCGAGCTAAGTGACACTGGATTGCGCGCACTTCAAAATGCATAAAAAACGATTGCGCAGAAAAATGGCTGAGATGCCACCATTCAAGCAAAAGCGCGCGTGTGTAGGAAGGCACTCTATATAGTAGTAAAGCCCCTCCATGTTTCAAAAGTTGCGCAAGGTTCGTCGTTGCACGAGGCACGTGTAGCGTGCAGGCCTTCGGAAGATCATGGCGGCACAGCGCAGCACGGAGCTAGATTTCAGAGGCCATGAATTTCCAGAAGTGGCGCGCGGCACGTGCATCGAGCATTTCTACAACAATGATTGGCGCCACTTTTTAGATCCCCCTCAGCACCCCGTAGGTAGCTCGGACGAGAAGCATCGTCTGCTACTTCGTCTGCAACAGCGTCTGCGACATCGTCTGCTCCAGTGGCACGGTGAGATACACTCTTTAGGTGAGGACACGGCGGGGCTAAACGCGCGGCGCGAGGGATCAGATAGCGTTTGTTCGACGGGCATCCAAAAGGCTGCATCATTTCGCGGCCACCGTGCCCGCATCTGACAGTGCGGCGGCCAAACGGCGGAACTGTGTGAGAGCAAAAAAAATTATCTCGTTGCCATGACACCCCGGTGCCGCAATTTCGCCTGCTCTGCGTCTGCCCAGTCACTATGCACGTTTTTGCTTCGTTTTGAATTGCGACGGAGACATTTGGAGCTCCAGTCGCCGTACGCTACATGAAATGAAGATTGAAGAAGCTGTGTGCGGCGTTTGACTACACGTTTGACGCGGCTTCAAAGCAATGACAATGGGCCGGAGATGCTTCGTCCAGAACTGCAACTCAGGTCACCCTAGTTGCAAATAAAAGGTCAGTCTGTTCAAGGTCCCATCCGACCCCACACGTCTGGAAGCGTGAGCTCAAGCAACTTCTTGCAAACCCCGTCCGCCTGGCTCTAACAACTTTTATTTGCATCAAGCATTTCACCAACGACATGATTGTGAAAGGACGATACTTCGCTTTGCTGTAGAGATGTTGTCCCCGCGATGTTTTGCCAAGAAAACATGAATCCCAACATTAGGTGTGTCTGATGCTCACGAGCCTGAGACCTAGAAAGGGATGAAATTCCAGGGAAGCGCCGACACATACCCGCTTAGCCCGTTTGAATACCCCCACCAAATGCCTCTGTTTTAGTGTCTTCATAGAACTGCCCTCGCTGCCGCTGAGCCACGAAACTAAGACAAACGACGAATCTATGCCTAAGTAACACACATACTACAAGTGCCGGGTTATAGGGAACGCACCGCTTGCACAATACGACTTTTTAAAAAAACGCGTTTCCGATTGAAAAGCGCAGGAGACGAGGTCCGCCGACCCACGGGTCGACGAGTCATCTGCCGGTGCAGCTTGAAACCATAGTGAGAGAGAGAAAGAGAGAGAGAGAGAAGTAAAAGCGAACTTTATCGGCACGTCGCGAGGAGCGCGTTGTCTTCACTTGAAGAATATTATCTTACACCGTGTCCAATGTTCATGCTCAGAACGAGCTCAGATTAATAGGCTGCTAAGACCGGCAATCTCGATGGTGTCGCATGCACGTTGCAAATGAACTGTGGAAGCTCGCTATGAGCTCACGCTTGGCTCGCGTTCAGCAGTCGCGGGCGCACGTGGCCCATACTCTCGTCATGCTTCAGTCTGCTTGCCGCTTATGGCGGGTTGGGGATCTACTAACAAAAGGCCGTGCGCAGGTCTTGTCTTCTAGGGGTATTGCTCTGACGGCGTTGGAGCGCTGCAGAGGCTGAGGTAGTCTTGACAATGTAGGACAAAATAGTTGTCGGCGAGTATAGATGATTTGTTTAGGAAACATAAAAGTATATGAACAAAAATCTATCATATCAAACGTCAGACTCTTTTACCAACATTCGACGCGTCAGTCGTCACTTTAGCCAATAAAAGCCGAGAAAACAGTGTCTACAAATTAAGTGTGAGCGTAGCAGAAGCTACAAGAGCGAGCTCCGGGCTTTGACGTTCCCTGCAAAGAACACGCGCCTGTTCAATGCTAGCGAAGTTCAGGGCCACATGCTCGCGCTTGTAGCATCGGCCTCGCTCGCGCTTCAAGTGAACCGGAGTATAAGCACCATTGCTAAAGTGGAAAATCTAGAGCGACGCTACGGCCACCTAAATTGCGTCTTGCGGCGTCAACACTGCGGTAAATGTGTTTGCATAAAATTATTTTGCGATGCATGGCAATGGAAAAATGAAAGGCGTTTATAAGTCTCTGTAATGCGAAACCAGAGCGCAGCTCTTGAGGAGGAGAAAGGGAGGGTACTGAGGGGAAGGTATGCCCCTCGTTACGAAGAAGGAAACAGTGCCCTCCGTATTTTTGGCGCTGTTTCCCTCTTCGTAACTATGCCTAACCAACTCGCCCAATTTTCAACGGGGTATGCCCCTCCTCCTCCGTACCCTCCCCTCTTCCACCTCCTTTCCTTCTCCTCTTTTCTTTCCCCTCCTCCTAACCTGATCCTCCTCCTACCATCCTCCTCCTCTTCTCGTCCCGCTGAATTTGTTCATGGGTGACATGAGACGAAGGCATGTGACGGCATTTAGCGGGAAACTGAATTGGTGTTGAGGTCACGTGACTTCAATTTCCCGCTCAATTTAGCGGGCAAAATGACGTCACATGAGTTCGTATCACGTCACCCATGAACAAATTGAATTTCAACGTTAGATTTAGCGGGAAAATTGACGTCACGTGACCTCAACACCAATTCAATTTCCCGCTAAATTTAGCGGGGCACTTACGTCGACGGCGACGGCGAAGCCGACGGCGACGGCGACGCCGCTCAACGCGGAAACGGGCGCCTAAGAGCTGCGCTTTAAAAAATATTAGGGAGTTTTAGGAAGCCGTTTTGATTTCCGATCGGTCCAGCCGGGTCCCTATAAAATTGCTAAACGACGTGCGCAATATGCGTCCTCGCTTCGATCACAAAAATCCAATTTCGCCTGCACGAACAGGACGAAGAGGCTGGAAATATGACCGACATGAGTGGTCTTTGCATACTTAAGGAGCAACGCTTAAAGCTTTTGACGAAGACGATCGTTATAGACGAAAACTCCGAAAAACAAAAAAGGAGTGAGTGGAGCTCTGTGCACGTTAGAAATGTTTTTCATGGCGCACCCAATAGTGTATGGTCGGGCCAGAGGGAACTGTTTGATTTCATTTGTCTATCTTTTGATGCGGAAAACTTAAGCCCATGCGTACAGATTCGCATACCCTGTTTTACGCACTGTAGTCGAGGGTGTGGTACGATGAATAAACGTGTTTTTTTACGCGGTACGGGCTATTTACAGGTGCAGACTATACACGGATTTAGTTTTTTCTAGATTTTTATTATGAAGAGACGTGACGAATTTGGTATATGACAAAGGATTTTCATTATAAGTTGCGCATAATACAAGTTTCTTTGTGTTGTACTGAAGCAGGCATTTGTCAAGGTGTGCTGTGTGTGAGCGTTTTTGACGTGCGGACCGAGGCACCAGGTTTAGACGATGCACCACGGACCAAGAAGAAACATTTATTTTTCAACCGAAATTTGCCCCTGCGATTATACGACGGGTGCGTACTATAGTAAGCCCGTAGATTTTCCGGTGTTCATTTCTAAAAAAAAAAAACAAGTCGTGAAATGTTTTTCGGTGTTTATTAATGTATCCAATGTCGGTGTATTTCAGTGATTAGTTTCAGACGAACGTTTAAAACGGTGATTGTCGGTGAAATAGTCTCATAAAGAATTTACAGCGTTCGACAAATATCAGTTTAAGCTGGAGAAGAAAGCTTTCCAGACACCGGTGTTTTTCAGTTTGAACCAATATTGTATTTTTGACACCAGCTCATATTTACCGGTGCTTTTCGGTTTCAACCAATTTTGTATTTCTTCGACTGTCGGGTGTCTATGGGTGTTTTTCTTTCGGATAAAACCGGCAAATCTGCAGCCTAGCTATGAGTACGGTATTTGCGCATTCAGATTCGACGATAGAAACAGATAGGACGATTCGTACCTTAGTTCTCGGAATATCCCCTCGCAGAATGAACACAGCTTGGACGAGAGAAAGAGTAAAGGAGGGGTATGAAGAACGCATGAAATAAAAAAAAAGCACATAAAGCGACTGGGAATGCGATTCATGGCGTGTTCGGGACGTCGGCTTTATCTCGATCCCGCAGAACGTTTTTTTAACGAGCCTCTCAAATTGAGATCAGAAAGCAAGTGCGACAGCTTATTAACAGAGCAGAGAAGGTTAGAAAAAGTCTCGGGGTCGAAGCAGGAAATCGGGCTGGAAACGTCGGGAGCAACACAATCCTTCACTACTTTAAGAAAACTTAAAATAAGACAAGCAGCCGGGCATTATTAAAAAGGAACAAATAAAAAGAAAGAAAAAACGATATATGAAAAGGTGGGATTCCCGAGGAATGGTTTTATAAAAGATTTGTTTCCGCTTGACAGGATTGACGGGTTTCAGCAGTCTCATTATATTTTGTTGCGTTGTACAAAGTTTTTACTTTTTTACTTTTATTCAATGCATCTATGTTGTTCATTAGTTTATACGATTGTTGGCCAATAACGGTATAGTATTTTTGTGTGTGTGTGCGAATGGCTCATAGGGAGGCAGCCGACCCAACGATCAGACGAATCCAATCGCAGCGCCAAAAATTCATCGCCACGACGCTCGTTTTCTTTGTGTGTGTTTGCTTTTATTTGTTATTCCAATCACGCCCAAGAAAAGAGGAAAAGAAAGCGTAGCTTAATGGGGAATTCACTATGCGCGATTGGTCTAGCCGGGCATTGCAAGCGCACAAATACATTCAGCGCCGTGGCGATGTACATTTTCAGAGCTGCTAGACGGGCTCCATCAGATTTGGTAGCATCGACTGGGGTCGAGCTTTGAGTGAAACAGAGGATTGTATCAATATGCCAGCTGAAAGTTTATCGTATTGGGTGGTACTAGAAGCTTTGCATCGCTTAATGTATCTGCATTTTGGTCTCTGCAAAGTGTCTTTTGGTTATTGCGAACTTACGACTTATTCATCTAAAATCAAAAATCACAAACGTTTTTTTTGGTGGGGGCGGGGCAGGGGGCCGGATTGGGGAGCTTTCTCCGCTGTCTCGAGTGCCGGTAAATAAGTAAGTAATAATGAAATGCAGAAATAACGTAATTAACTATCCTAGTTCTGCAAATGAATAAAAAATAAATGTTTGAGTACAAATGAGAAAAGAAAATGGATGGAAACATATACTCTTTTTTTATTATGGCAAACCATTAATGAGGCACAGAAAGCGCACCAGGCACAAGTCAGAGCTCACAGAAACTTTGACACGTTCCCACACGGCAGAAGACCATTGAGAATAATACGACCGTTGCTGCCAATATGCAACATCGATCTTAAGAAAACATCCGGCTACATCAAGTCAAGCGGGTTTTGCGGTCGAGCGTCTAACACGCTAACTTTGAGCGTTTTTTCGTCGTGGGTGAGTTGTTGTTTCCCACCCACTTCGTGGCTGTATTTCCTAGTCATTTGTCGACCGCTAATCCCAACTGTTTTCAGTTCTGTCTTTATCTTTGTGCCCCGTGTTAACAATGGGCGACGACCTCTGTACTTACAGAGCGCGTGTGGGTAGGTTTTGTTCAAAATGTGCAGGTAGAAAGAAGGATGAGCCCTTGAGTTTTGCAAGTAGTGCTTCATTTCTGCGCAAGGTACTCCCCAGTGCGCACATTCTACTAGTAACGTTCTGCATTGCTCAACTGCTGATTTGTTCCGGCGATATCGAGGCCAACCCCGGGCCCGATGATGCCAAGCTTGATCAAATACTTCAAAAACTCAACACTGTCATCTCTGAAAATGCAAGGCATCAAAAAGAGACCACGGACAAACTAAACCAACTCACGTCGGGGATCGGAGACTTAACTGACAGGGTGTCTAAACTAGAGGGTGCGGTAGGCGAAATGGCGGCAGTACAAACGGAAATAAGGCGCACAAACGAGGTGGTTACAGAAATTGAAAAACAAATCCAGCAAGTGTCTTCAAAACAGCAAGAAATCGAGGTATTGCATGGTGCTGTAGACGCGCTCGAAAACCAAATGAGAAGAAGTAACCTGCTTATCAAAGGAATTCCTGAAGAAGGAAATGAGTCATGGTCGCAGACAGAGCGTATCGCACGCAGTTTCTTTTCGGATCGATTGCAGATAAACGCCGGTGACATAGAACGAGCACACCGCATTGGTCAAAGGAGAGAAGGCTTTCACAGACCAATTTTCGTTAAATTTCTTAACTTCAAAAGCAGGCAAGACATACTTTATGGGGCATCGAGGCTAAAGTCAACTGACAGTCCTCGAGTCTGGATCGAGGAGGACTACTCGCCAAGAGTAAGGCTAATTCGGAGGAAGCTATGGGATTTCGGGAAGTCGGTGCGAACTGCAAACGATAGAGTAAACTTGGTGAATGATAAACTTTTTGTGAACAACCTGATGTACATGTACGATGCCGAAACTGATAAAGTACTACTTATCCCGAGAGAGCCTAGAGCCACTGATGGGGCTCATGTGCGTCCGCTGTGACGCAACAGATCCCAAGCCCCCAAAACCCGTTGCCCCCGGGAGACAAGGCCGCCCTCTTTCTTTTCTTTTGGCAAATTTCAGAAGCCTTTTATCAAAGCAGGATGAGCTAGCGGGCACCATCGTTTCTTGTTCACCCGAAGTAATCATTGGGACCGAAACATGGCTTTCCGATACGACTCCAAACTCTGGATTACTGCTAAACAAAAATTTTAATATATTTCGTAAAGACCGAGCGACCAAACGGGGCGGTGGTGTTATTATTGCGGTCCTTAGGGACATAACCTGCACTGTACTGCCCGTTGACTCGCCTCTTGAAACCCTTTGGGTGTCTATTTCTGGTGTTTCTTTTCAAAATGTTATAGTCGGTGTCTGTTATCGCCCGCCTGATTCAACCGGTGAATTTGTGAATGAATTAACCAATATCTTCGAACATATTCAATCAAAGTATCCACGTTCAGTGATTATTTTGGCTGGCGATTTTAATTACCCAGGAATTGATTGGGTTAACCTAAATGTGTGTACCACCTGTTCACGAAAAGAAGAGTCTTCAAGCTTTGTTAATCTGGTAAATTCTTTTTCAATTAAACAACTCGTCAATCAGCCTACGCGAGGTGATGCCGTACTGGACCTTGTTTGTACCTCCCACCCCGAAAACATGTCTGTGCGTGTTATTGATGAAATTAGCGACCATAGACTTGTTTACTTCAGCTATAATGCTGTGAGAACTACGAGAGTCGATATTAGAAAGGTCATTTATGATTATTCTAAGGCAAATAGCGGTGCCATCAAGGACTCTTTGTCGAGTTTTTTGGCGCAATATTTAAGCAGGTGCCACGCATGCTCAGTTGAAGACAATTGGCACATTTATAAAAAATGAACTAATACTGATACGTGAAAACTTTATCCCAAAGTTGGTTATCACCCCAAGTGAGAACTGTCCCTGGTTTTCGCGAAGTGTAAAACGGGTGATCTCAAAAAAGAAAAGACTGTTCAGAAATGCCAAATTTTCAGGCACGGAGCATGACTGGCAATTGTACGAAGAGTGCGCACGTCTATGCAAGAACGAGATACGAAAGGCAAAATATACTTTTTTTAACCATGACTTGCCTGGCATACTAAGAACAAACCCCAAAAGTTCTGGCGTGTAGTAAACCCCAAAGAAATAAATAAATTTCCTCTGCTCCAGGAAGGTGACGTGACACTCTCCACCTTTGAATCAGCCTCAAAACTTAACAACTTTTTTGGTGAAGTGTTCACAGATGAACTTCCTCTACCTGAGTTATCCTGCACAGAATCAAGTATTGAAATGGATGATTTTAGTGTAAACATTGATGGTGTGATGAGTGCTATTGATCGACTACCCACAAAATCAAGCCCAGGGCCTGATGGGGTATGCTCTAAGCTACTAAAACTGACTAAAAGTGTGTCAGGCGTTGTGCTTGCCAGCCTTTTCCAGCAGTCACTTGACACCGGTTGTGTGCCGACCGACTGGAAATTAGCAAATGTAGTCCCAATTTTCAAATCCGGAAACCGAAACTGTGCAACAAACTATAGACCCATATCCTTAACATCTGTTCCATGTAAACTTCTAGAACATATAATCTATTCATCCGTGATGAAGCACCTCGCCACTAACAATATACTTTCTCCTAACCAGCATGGATTTCAACGCGGTCTCTCTTGCGAAACTCAGCTATTCGAACTGATAACTGACCTGCACACCAACATCCATGCATCCTCGCAAACCGACGCAGTTTTCATAGATTTCGCAAAAGCCTTTGATCGCGTACCACACAGTCGTCTCATTAGAAAATTGCAATATCTTAAAATTAACGCAAAGGTAATTACGTGGGTTCGAGAATACCTCAGCAACCGAAAGCAAACCGTAATAGCAAATGGCATAAGTTCACCCCCGTAAGTGTTAAATCTGGAGTGCCACAGGGATCTGTTCTTGGGCCACTTTTGTTTTTGGTTTATATAAATGACCTCCCTAACAATGTTTCATCAAAAATTCGACTGTTTGCAGACGACTGTGTGGTATACCGTCATATATCAAATCAATCAGATTGCATTGCCCTTCAAAAAGACTTGAATAGCATAATGCTATGGTGTGAGACATGGCAAATGCAAATAAATATAGAAAAAACGAAAACGATGACATTTACAAACCGTTCTTCCATTGTACATCATGACTACACCCTCATAGATTCAAAATTAGATAAAGTAACGTCATTTAAATATCTGGGTATTCATCTAAGTCCTAATCTTTCGTGGAATAATCATATAGACTACATTCTTAAAAGAGCAAATCAATCTTTAGGATTTATGAGAAGACATTTGTACATGGCAACAAAAGAAACAAAACTACTAGCATACACTGCTCTGATTAGGCCAAAGTTGGAGTACGCATCTATAATTTGGAACCCGCATCAAAAGTATTTAAATGACCGGCTAGAATCTCTTCAAAACAGAGCAACTCGATTCATACTCAAACAATACGCACCTGTGAGCGTCACACAACTTAAAGCCTCAATTGGCCTACAAACACTTCAACAGAGAAGATATCTTGCTAGGCTATCGTATTTCCATAAGCTCTTTCACTCTTCAACTGAATTTCGCGAAAATAACGTCATCCCACCTCCTCGTATCTTTCCTCGTCATGATCACCCCAACATAGTTCATATTCCCTTCGCAAAAACTAACTTGTATAAATTTTCCCCGCTTCTGCAGGCCATAGACGACTGGAATGGGTTGGCAAGCGAAATCGCACAGACAACAAACCATGACACGTTTGTCTCATTGTTACGTGGCTCTTTATCATGACATCTATTTTGTTTTTCTTTTCTAAGTTGCACGTGTACGTTTGGTACCTTTATATTTCCATTTGTTAATTTCACCATCGCTGAGTAAGTCTTTTCTATAAGGTTTTCCATGTACCCTCTTTTTAGTAGCACTTGTAAACTTCTCCTGTATTACTTTTTAATCATTTAGAAATTATTACATGCCGGTGTGCGTGACCATGCACCATGTTACGCGTTATTGAGTTCTGTTAGCGTGATCATGTTTCCTTTTACATTTTCATACAATTGCAACAGTGTACAACTATGATGACATTCCATGTACCCCTCTATGTAATGCCCCCAGTGGGCCTTTAGAGGTAATTAAATAAATAAATAAATACGATAAAGCACTGTAAGCGCAGTGTACGTGGGAAAGCAAAGGAATATTACCATGCGTAGTTACAGAGATAGAAAACAGAGAACTAAGAATGGCGATGCTGATGATAACAATGTCCAATGAATAATATGATGAGAGGTACACGCTTTACTAAAGGCACTTTTTTCTAGTTATTATTATTATTTTTAAGTCTTTGTTTATGTTGCGGCGCCGTTTCTTTACTGCGCGATGTTGCGCCCGTAGCAGCGGATTTGCTGGAAGCAGGCCGCGGGTCAAGCTTCATTAAGAAGACCAGGGTCCAACACGGGCAGTGTTGGCGGCAACGCGTTACAAATAACGGCATTACGTGTAACGCGCTACTTTATTCGGTAACATTGTAACGTACTCGTTATATTTTCAAAACAATAACGGGTAACGTAGTTACGTTGCTCGTTGCTTATCCTTACCAAGACCTAGAACAATGTCACTTCAATATTTGTAGGGGTTTTAGGCGCCAATCCGTGTGAGTTTTTTTAGTTTTTTGGCTTCCTTCATTGTGTTGTCTTGCTGAGTACTTAAGTAAAGCTGTGAAAAAATAATATAATTATGTTCAGTTTCGGCAGGGACATAATGTTTCTTGAAATATTACGGTTATGCATACCTCTAACGTCAAAACAGTAAAACGTGCTAATTCACAATTAAAAAGTGACGCAAAAGTGACGTGCGTTACTTTTTGTCGGCAACGGTAACGCGTTCCTTTTATTTTGAGGTAACGTAGGTTAGTAACGCTTTCCATTATTAGCAAAAAACGAGTCACGTATTTAGTTATATTTTTTCGGTAACGCCTACAACACTGGCCACGGGCCGGTCGGAAGATCTCCGCGGGCCGGATTCGACCCGCGGACCGGGGTTTTGGAGACCCCTGGTCTAGAGGTTTAGGTGTTCGAGTCCTCTTGAACGCAGCGTTATATTTCTGTACAGAATCTAATCATGCTAATATTTTTATTTGGTATATTGGTGTTTTTTTTAATTATTATTGACAATGTTGGAGGAACGCAGGAACAAAAGCCATTGATTGCTGCGCGACTAGTTTCTAACTACTCTAGAGTTCAAGTGAGAGGAAAACATTTACAGCAACGGAAAAGGGTAAATCCAGAACTTTAGCATCAATACATATAATAACTGCTCAAAACTAAAAACAATAATTTGTTAAAAATTACATTCTAGTATCTGTAAGATCTTTAATGTACACTTTTCGAAATTCAGTCTGACCACTTCAAAACTATCATCACCTAAGTGTATATCATCTGTACATGGTAATGGCGGCCTTTTGATGGCTGGTAAAGAAAAAATTAAGACGGGCACCGACACGGAGTCAACATTCCAGGCGTTAGTTAGCTGTTGTTCGATGTCACCATGACTAGACTTGGAAGCTTCTATGGACCATTCGTTTGAGAGGGTCAAGTAAATCCTTCGGATGCTCGGCTTCCGCGTGCCCCAGACAGTGCATCGCAATAAAACGTGGCAAATTTTATAAATAGTTTTATTCCAACTAACCGCCTCATACACAGTGACAGTTTCTTGACACCACAGAAACTGAAACTAAATAAGAAATAACTCTAGAGCGAATAACACCGTAAATTTTGCACGTCTGCCGTTGACAAATAGGTACTATAGATTTAGCCGCCATTAGCGTACAAACATTTAGAAATATATTTGAGACACTATTAGCGGCGAGATATTTTGGTGGCGCCCTCCTATAGTTCCCCCTGTGACGTCATTACCTTGCAAACAACAAGTTCGATGGTGTTTGTAAATATCATGGTGGAAGCTTGAAATCATTGCGCTCTCAAAGGAACACTGCCAACACCGTCAAAATTAAAGTTCTTTCATTCCTCTTATTTCCGTCGATGATAAATCCCCTTTCCGACGTCATAGTCAGCGTTCGGCCAATCGTGGAAGGACGACCACAGCGACGTTTTCGGTCGCGCATCGTCGCCAATAGGGCACTAAATTTCTGAAAAGTTCTATTGTAAAAAAAAAGAAAAGAAAGAGACCGTTGTCACATATGGTTTTGTTAGTTTTTTATTTGTAAACAATAGACCGATCTCACTAAGCGTTCCACACATCCGTGTTGCAGCCAAAACTGTACCCTATAAGAGGCAGAAGCCCGTGCACGAGACAGCTCGATCGTGCCGTCTCGTGCTCTGCCCGCGCGAACCTACAGCGATGTTGTCGAGCGTGCAGAAAGACTACAGTTACCACGATGCATGGCGACAGCGGTAGCATACCCATGCATGGCAAACAAAAAATGGAACATGAATATCACAGTGGTTGCAGAAAATATGTTGTCTTGATAGTCGGAAAGAAACATACATTGGACACGAAAAAGAAGTTGAAAAAGATTCATAAAAAACAGTTCACTAAAGCTTACAGTAACGTACACAAACACAATATTGAGCAGACAAGGACATTTTGTATCCAACCGTAGAGAATCCTAAGCGTGAATTTCGAGAATATGTCAAGAGACGAGAGAGAGCAAGACACGCTGTTCTAGAGGGTTAGTAAGGCACTCACGAATTCGATGCATTTACGTGTTCCGAAAAAAGAACAAAAAAAACACATTTCAATCGTTCTTTTTAATGAATCTTTGTAACTGTAATTTTCTAGGATCATAGATATAAAGGGTTATTTGATGACGCACGTACGGCATAAATGTGACATGCCCGAGCTTTACTTTAAATGGAGGGACTTGGCCGCGCAAATACCTTTGACGCACGAGCACGTACCAAAACGATTCTTTAGAGCGCGTAAGCTCCGCTCCATTCCTCTATGGTGGTTCCAGGTGACATACTTCCGCCTCAAAACCTCGCCAGACGCCACGTGAATAAACCTTCGTCCAATGTTTTTTTTTTTCTATTTCTGGATGCAGTGTGTTCAGATCGCTCGAGTCCTTCCGCATTGTGATCAACTGCTCCAGTCAGGGCAGCCTGGGACATAAAAGAGCATCGGATATACTCGAATGTCGTACACACTGGTCTTTATTCGGAAGGCAGACGAGCCGGCGATAAACAAGTGGAACAGACGACGTTGACCGGTGAACGCCGACGGGTCTTGTTTTGTTTTGTTTTCAAATTCGCCCCGGCGACATTTGCTGTAAAACAAAACAAAAAAACTTTGATTTAAAAAAAGAATTGTATTGCAAATTGTTAGGCAACTTTCTTGCATACGTGAAACGTTCTAGCATCACAAACTTTTATATCATCGTTTAGCAGCGTGTCTAGCCTTTTCAGCCAGACGCTTACGTTAGTAGCACTCTTCATCAGATAATTTAACGCGTGGTATGTGTACAATCGAAAGGATAACCCTGCTGATCTTCCGGAAACTTCTAACCCAATCCTCCTCTTCCACGCCGCCTCCTCGCCTACCTCTCCTTTTAACACCACCCCTGGTCATACGACCTCCACGTTAACCAATCAGCCTTGAGCACCTCACTCCTTCTTTCCCGCCCATCAGCCAATCAGTGCCGAGCCGCGCGTCCACCCTTTTATCCAGGCTTCACTTTTGGGTTTCAGGAAACGCCATGCACCTGGCCAAAGGACGTTTCACGTTAGAAGAGACGGAGTAAGCATACGTTTACGCGCTCTAAACGTGCATCCCTGGTCGCACTTACTGAGTTCTGTCGTCTACGGAGTTGAAGAAACGTCATACCCGTGTGCTGTGCCAACGCCAAAAACGACATCAATAACTAATCGTCTGCCGGCAAACGATTAGTTGGAGGAAAGTGGTTGATGCGGTTTATCAACATGGCAGAGACGCGGCTTACCGGAAGTGAAAATGAGTTACGTGAAACTGTCTTACAGTTTTTGGCAATAGTAGAGTTTCGCAATTTATTTTTGTTTCACTAAGGTTATTTCAATGTCCATACAAATAAAAAAAAATGAGCGAGCAGGGAACGGAAATGTTTCGATTCAAAATGCATTATGTCTTCAGCGGTATACCTCGCGTTCCCGCCGATCGCTTATGAACGGAATCATAAATCTTCCTGTAAAAAGTAACTGAGATCTACGAGTAGCTTCACTCAACTTCGATTCAGAAAGATTGGGTCTTCCGATGTCGTGAGCATCTTCCGATTTCTCTCTCTCTCTTTCTCTTGTTTTTGAAGTTAGGAGCTCCCGGAATTCCCTATTTCCGCTACTAAGCTCAAAAAAAAATTGAAGAAAACAAAATAAAATGCATACACGACATTGCTGCATGCATGGCTCCTGGCACAGAAATCCGGAGTTTTAATACCAAAGTGGATGAATATCGGCAACATGAAATCTTACTTCCCGCGTATTGCCATCCGCACCATTGCTCGAAGCCAAACAAAAGGGCTTCAAAAAACAAAAAAACGCGAGAATATTTTTATGTTATCCGTTTCTGCGCGTATCGCACACGGGTGCTTTAAAATACACAGGTGGAATGTTCTTAAAAAAACGCTCAAATAAAATTAACACGAATCAGCGTTATGCTCAGGTTCCCAACGCGAGCTCTCGATTTTGACGTAAATCATTTCGCAAGAAAGGTGTACGTTCGTTTACTGGTCTCTTTTTTTGTGTTTTCTTTCGTTGGGCGCTCCCTTGGATTTGTTGTGAAAAGAAGAAGAAAGCGGCGAGATGGAGAGAGTTATATTAGAGCGGACCGAGAGATTCGATCGGAATTGCCCCTTATACGCTTTCTTTCGTATCTCCGTTCAGCCTATGTTTGTGCCGCCTATCATAAACGCCGCGAGAAGGAATTGAAAAGTGGGAAGCGTTTTTCGGTTGCCAAATAGGCTTCACAAATACTCACTGCAGCGCTTACTCCTGCTATTTTTTTTCTTTTCTTCTTGATGATGTATCGTTCAGCGTGTTGTGTGTTTTTGTTATTTTGTGAACGTCATTTGTTTAGCGTCTTTGTCAGGTTTCGTTTATCTAGCATGAAACTTTCTATGATCACTATCTTCTTGGATTACATCTTTTCGATATTACTTCTACCTTCAAGTTTTTGATGCATTCGTCTCCAAATGCCCCAATATTGCCTCCGGCTGCAAGGTGATGTCTAGCGCCCTCTATCGTGTCATTCGCTGCACGACCCCCCCCCCCCCGCCCTGTTTCCTTAAAAATGATTGACTCTTCTTTTGTACAAATTTATTTCACTTCTAAGCATTTGTGTTTCCTCTTAAGCATCGTGTTTATGGCACTCAACAATCTTCATGGTCCCGCAATCGCGCTGGGGAATGTCATGTAAATTATAGGGCTTGAACCGAAGAATATGTTTAACCAATCAATCTGTGACCTTTAATTAACTAATTAAATATTTGGTTCATCAGTCTCACGAGGGGGCTCATAAAATTGCTAATATTTTGACGTCTGAGAGGAAAATGTTTGCTGGGATTGCGATAGCGTTCGCGATGCAGGATTACTGCGTATAAAAAAGGCATTTAACTTATTCCTTTGTTTGCCTTATATTTATCTATTCAAACTTCATGGGATAATGGCATGGCAGAAGTAAAGACAACATTAAGACGCAAGTTTAACTTTCTTCTGTCATCATGTTTTGCATTTACTAAATCACATATTAATAACTATTTTTTTCCGCATATCTGCGGTTTACTTAGAAAACTATTTTTATTCAAATATGAGACAACGCGCTTGAAAACACAAATCCGCATTTTGCTGTTTTTTTATCCCCCTCACTTTAGGAAGCGACAATATAAAAAGACGTAAAGAAAGGCCACAATGAAATCACGAGCAAGAAGCTGGGCCTTAAGTATTATGGCTTTTAGACAATTTCATTTGCATTTGTTCAGTACAGGTCGTCAATGGGACACCGTGGACACCGTGCTTTCAGTGACAGAAGTTAAGTCTTCATATTGGGTTTGACCGCAACAAAAGTAATGCCCATGACAACGCCATAGACAAATCCACTTTTGAACGATCATTCAATTAAACATCTAACCAACCATTATTGAATTAGTCTAGTGATTGGTAGAACAATGAGCTAGTTTAACAACCCTACAATTAAATAATTCGACGAGAGGGTTATTCGTAAAACATGACTGTTTCATTTAGACCAATTTTATATATCATTATTGTCAGCGACGAAAATCAGCCAGCGGACGCAGGCATGAACACCTGAAAGACACTCGGAACGTCTACTCTATTCACCAATCACAAAATGTCAACGTACTTTCCTTGGTATGGGAGGACCGACTGCACTCAAGCGCCACTCTATCCTCCACAATAGTCACTGTGCGTCAATTAGTGCGTCAGGTTGGTGAGATGAGCTTCTGAGGATGGCGAGAAAAAGTGAATGACGGCCTTGCGATATAAACTTGAAACTACGAGTACTTGATTTTATTACGCGGTTGTGACTGGTGGCCTCATTTTGTTGCGGCGTCACTAAACGAACACTACATGCAAATTGTGTTCTACCTCCTGAAGCATTGCATGCTTTATAACTTAACGGAATTTACTTCTCCCCGAAGGCTATCTGGCCGTCTGCCCATGCGTCCGCGTGTACCCCATGGCAGGGCATGTCACCAAAGCCGGTTTGGCTGCCATTGCAACATGAGCAAAACAATACACAGAAGCGCTTACTCGTAATTAAAACAACAAAACAAGCGATTACGCCCTGTTCGCCTTGCTTGAGATCTCAACAAGGCGTTTTGAATTGTTGTTGTAAAATAACCTAAAGGGAACGAGCTCTCCTCAACAAATGTGAAAATAATTAATCCAACCCAAAACAATTCATAAGCCACACGAAAAAAAAAACCAAAGAACCGCGGCGGTGTTGGTTAAGTTCATTTATTGCAATCTAGGCTTGACGTGAGTGTCGCAATCGCTTGAGGGGCTTGTCTTTTCCTAATAAGGGAAATATTGGTTTCGTCGGTGGTGCTTCACATTTAAGCTGTCGTGAACAAGTACCGTAGACGTAGCGAGTCCTGACGTAGAAGAGGAAACCCTTAGAAAATCGGAGTGGTGTTCTGTCGTTGTCTGTACAAGAGACCGTGAGATCTCTATTGAACGTCCGCTACTGCCTTCCTTTGTTGGCTTTCAGGAATGCGAGGTATTTTCAAGCAACAAAGAGACCCTCCGTTGCTACGGCGGGTTGCCCGGGAAGGTCGGAATAGAATTGAAATATGCAGAACAAAAACGTGTCTGCAGCTGAGAAGATTTTTGTTTCTTCTCTCGTTCAATTCCCTCGTCTCGGAAAAAGGTTTTGTGTTGTGTTTAACACATTCTTTTAGGCGATATTTGGAGTCGTTTCTTTTTGTATTTTTGTTGTACCTATTTTAGTAATCACCGCCTTCTGACATGTACATGCCGGGAAGAAGACTTGAAATTTGTTTCTGTCAGATAAAAATGCTTCAACGTAGTCCACCTTATATTGGTTGGTGTCATCTTGATTCCGCTGAGGTATCCATTCGGCCGACGGGTCAATTCGGCTTGAAGTTTCGATTCGGCTGGACGCTCCAATTCTGCTGGATACCCAGTTCGGCTTGAAGTTTGGATTCGGCTGGACGCTTCAATTCGGCTGCATGTGGTAATTGGAAAATGAACACGGGCAGTTCGACTAGCTTGCAGAAATGTATTGACTTGAAACTTTAGTCTGCCATGGCAAATGAGGACTACACAATTCCGCCATAGGAAGATTGAATTGCTTCAGCTGAACCGAGAATTAAGCCGAATTGAGAACGTCGAGCCGAATTGAAACATCCAGCCGAACTAGGTACCCAGCCGAATTGCAGCGTCCAGCCGATTTAAAACGTCCAGACGAACTGGGTATGCAGCCGAATTGAACCATCCAGCCCAGTTGAAACTTTAAGCCAAACTGCGTATCCAGCCGAATTGGAGCGTCCAGCCGAATCGAAACTCTAAGCCGAATCGACCCGTCGGCCGAATGCACACTTCAGCCGGATCGGTACGTAACCAAATTGGTTGTGGGTGACTCCGACAGGATGAGCGATTTAAACGGTGTTTTACGGCCGCTAGCCTGTCCTGAGATTTTTAAGAATACATATTTTTAATTGTCCGGTCATATGTTAGGAGGAACCTAGAGCGTTTGATTTGTATAAGGAGAGGTCGATTTTAGCATTATGTGCAACTGGAGTAATCCTGAAAATGTGATATCAGGCCTCCGCTGTAAGTTAGTTGAGAGGTGAGTAAAACCGCGTTACTGCAGCTTCTATTTGCTTCCGACAAATCAGCCCTTTCAAGCTTAACCTGGTTCTGTACAACATATCAAGTAGGCTGCGTCTGCCGAAAAATTAACAGTCGCCCTCAATCAGTGTTGTAGGCGTTACCGAAGAAAAGTAACGGAATACGCTACTCGTTACTAGCAAAAGAAAGGAACGCGTTACCGACCTCCGTTACTTCAAAATAAAAGGAACGCGTCAGCAGTTATCTATTAAGAAGTAATGCACGTTACATTTTTATAACTTGACGGTAACAACGTTTTTTTGGCGAACGCGTTTTTTGCCACTGGGACAAAGGGCGTGAGCGTTGGGGTTTTTCTAAAGCGAGACATTCTGCGTGGTGGAAAGACAAGTCAACTCTTGAAGGTATGTGAAATGAGTGCAATAATTAATGACTTGGCGCTTACACTTTTTTCAGCTTAAAGGGTAACCGCAAAGAAAAAGCTTTTTTTAAACAGCGTATTTGGGACAAGCATGTCAAAAAACAATTTTTCCGCGAGAAAAATTTTTTGAACGCAATATTTATTATGTGGGACTGATTTTAGTTTGCGGCTATTTCGTCCGTTTTAAAATCGCGCGCCACGAAGTTCGGGTTCCTTGACGTTTAGCCCCAATTGGCTGCTATACTTCTCATAGGCTAAGAATTTGATTGACAGCTTAGATCTTGGTTGTCCAACCTTTGTTATATGTTCTCATTTCCTTTTGAGCGGCATATTATTTCGTTTAAAGAATAACCCATGTGATGAGAGTTATTATTATTTACAAAAGGTTTACAAGACGGGCACTTCCGTTTAGATTCACACCACAACAAACAAAAGCTTCGCCATTCTTTCATGGCCGCCGAAGTCTCTGCTCCCGCCTGTCTCGCCTACCTCGACGAGTCGTTTCGCCGAAGTGATCAGTGTTTCGTGCTGACCCAGGTGCTTGAGTGAGACTTCTTGAAGTGAAGTAGTTTGTGTTTAGCAGCTGTCGCAGGTGTTAGTGATGGAAGCAACAGCGGGGTTTTGGCTTTCATAGCGTGGTTCTTTCGTTTTCCTCTTTGCTTCCTTAGCGTGCTTGTTTTTTGTTTGTTTGCGCGTGCAAATGCCTACTTTTCGGAGATGTCAGATAAGTGATCCCTACAGCTAGCCTTCCAGCAGCCATGTCGCCACGAAAGGAATGCTATTTGGCTGGAGGCAATTGGGCTTTCGCGTAGCGACAAACGTGTCCAGTTACATTCTCGTCATATCGCTCCGGAGGCCGCCGAGATTCGCACCGGGTGCAGCGAACGTCCGCGACTAGACACAGCTGTTACGTAAAAAAGCTGGCACAGCCAGGATATTACGTAATAATTGTCCGCAGAAGCCTTTGGACGTCCGAATTCTGCGTTAGCCGACAGATTTGTGTAGCGTTAGCTCCACTGGCCGAGGTTGAGCAGTTTCGCGTGGCTCTCATAATGAGCCGTACTCCAGTGCTGCGCAAGCGCGAGGAGCAGTGACGTCACACAGCGCACAGCTGGCGGGACGGAGCCGCCATTGCCGCGGGCTCCGCTGCCACCGCGCGCGCCTCGCCAATCTGCGCAAGCGCGAGGAGCAGTCACGTCACACGGCGCACAGCTGGCGTGCCGGAGCAACGTTGGCCGGAGCCGCCGCCGCCACGGGCTCTACCGTCACCGCGCGCGCCTCGCCGGTCTTCGCTTTACAGAGGAGTGACGTCATAGCCACGTCAGACGCACTGGCGCCGCCGCGTGCCCTGCCGTGTGCCTCTGTTGCGCAGTAGCCAAGTCTAACGCTGCACCGGAGCTGCTTGATAGCGCCTCTCATTTTGTGTGCATAAGCTCACGCTACGTATATCCTGGCAGAGCCGAGCTAAGACACCGCAATTTTTTTCCTCGGCTTCCGAACCAGCTTACGTAAAGTTGTTTGAATCAATGTGTACTGTTGTCGTAAATCTTGGCTTGTGATGGCGGCTTTGTAGATTATCTTATTCGTTTTGCTGGAGAGACGCAAACGACGGGCATAAGAAAATCGGTCGCATATTCCGCATTCCTTGTAAAAGCGCTTCCCCAGTCACCTTGCGAAAAGCGCGAAACACGGAGTCCGCACCGTGCCGACTTCCCAGTCTTCTACCTGCTTTAGAGCAGTTTGTACCTGCTAGTAGGTATGTCAACTGAAACTCGAAACTAGGGGCAGCCCCAGAGAGCAATTAGACAAAGTTCAAAAAGCTTGCTCACCCTCCCCAATTTCTGGACTTTCAAATGATTGTACCGTAATAAATGCACAACGCCTCTTCCCAAAATAACAAAAAAGGCACTATGTTCACTACGTAAAAAATGGTCTCAGTTCATGCATTTGTGGACAGGTAGGAAATCTTGCCCAAATTTATTCACACCGCGCGATGAGCGCAACACGTCGATGTGCTACGCAGTCCAACACGAAGCATAAAAACGGCAGATTTTGGACAACCAATCGGAGGTTATTGTTCAACTGAAACGACTTAAGTTTATTGAAAACGCCCGCAGCTTTTTACTCACGGTATGTGTCGTGAATCTTCCACATTTTGAAACGGAACGAAGGAAGATTTACTTTTAAAAACGCTCGCTGCGTCCTCCCGGACCAGTTTGACTGGATCAGCTGACGACGACGGGACTGAACCCGCTGAACCTCAACCGCACAATAACCAATTTGCGCCCCGTGTTAGTTTTGGTGTCTATTTCCAAGCACCGCACCACACACACCACGAACGTTTCAGTTCTTCGTCGCATCGCGGTGCGTCACCAAACTGAACGAGATCGCCGAAGTCAACGCAGCGCTGTCGTGAACCTTCACTTGTGGCTGCGCACTCGTGAACCCTATGACTCCCTTCGCTCTCAAAGCACACACAACGATTACGAATGATACTTTCTGTCTTCCGGGAATATCGCAGGAACACTCCTCCGGTCACGTGTTTACTATGTGCTCGCCAACCGCGCAGCTGCTCGTTGTACCGTCAAACCAAAACAACACCGGCGCTATGTTTAACGTGCGTTGTTGCCAGATCTTACCGGAAGTCGAGACGCTGCGTCGTTCAACTCAGCAGCCAAGTCAACCCAAAAGAGCAAATGCAAGATTGAGGGGCGGGCGTAGTTCTCCTCCGCGGGGGGGGTCGGGGTCGGGGTCGAAAGAGCGGGAGTTTTAAATGTGGAGAGGTTCTGACTGCGACTAAATTACGTCCTGTGACGTAAATATTGCTATAATATTTTTTTTGGCGGATCATTTGTTTTGTGGCATGCTTGTCCCAATTAGGCAGTTTAAAAAAACACTATTTTTTTCTTTGCAGTTATCTTTAAGTCTAGACGCAGCCGACGTTACGAGCTAATGGGACCAATCAAGAAATGTCAAAATCGCAAGTCACTGGGCCCTTTCTATTTATGTTTCGTTGAGTGATGATAGAACACGTACAGAATCATGACGAAGACCATGATAAAGCCGTTTTAGCGCTGTCTGATTTGTCCCACCAGCTCGTAGCGTTGGCTGAGTCTGAACTTAAGGTAAAACGAAGTATAGAAACGCGAAAAAAATATGTATACTTTTTTCGAGTTTTGAGAAGAAAAGTAACGAGTAACTTAACAACTTTTTCTGCCACTTAAACGAAGTAACGTAAGCACGTTACCCGTTACTGCTTTGACAAAGTAACGAGTACTTTACTACTTACCGATAAAACTAACGCGTTACCGGTAACGCCATTACTTGTACCGCGTTACCGCGAACACTGCCGGCAATAAACGCAAATCTTTAAGTAGCCGGCCGAGGACCCCGGCAGCAGATTAGACAAACGAAATAGCGTGTCCGATGCTTAACTATTTTTACCATAACTGGCAGCTGCTTCTCCTCCAACCTCACTTTTGGAAATCAAGTAGGAAAAGTTTACGTTTAATACCGCATTTGTATTAATACTTGATCCTTGGCATTCTTTGATTGTTGTACTTTACACCGTTTAAGATGTGAGTGGGCATTTCTTTCTTGCTCAAAAACGGGAAATTATTTCTACGACTGTTTGCGTAATTAGTTTTTTCTTCTATAATATGGTTGGTGCAATTCTCAGCAGAGTTTGTACACGGTTCGACGAAATCCAAGCCTCGGATTATTTTTTTTTAAATTACAGGCGGACTCTTAAGACTGTTTACGTGTAGGAATGCAAAAGTGTTCATAGACGCAGCGCATTTCTACAAGCAGCGTGCCACGTCTTAATTTCGAACACGGCGCCCCGGCGGCGACATCACGCTCCCCCACTGCGCAGGCGGGGCGAACCCCGCCGGCTCCACGGCTTCCACGACGATGCATCTGCGTTGCTTTGCTTTTCTTTGTGTTTTATTTCTCAGGCGTATCCGCTTTCATCTGGAGCTTCCGCCGGATTGCAGTGACGAAGCATCTGCGTGTCTATGCTTGTGGCAAATGGGAATTTAACTGCCGTTTCACTGTTACAGACGGTTGCAGACAATGCCGGCTTCGCTCCGTGGGACAGTTAAACCTTTCGCATAAAGAGAATTCTAGGCGCTCTCTTTACACAGGATTCTCTTTCAGGCGAAAAGATTTGTAAAAAGACACTCGCATGCCTTGAGATGTTCTGCCCTAAGCAAAATGTTTAATCTCCCGGAATTTTATCTTCGATGTATACAGTTTTCAGATTTGAGTCATTATCAAAGATTGACTGCTTTCAGACATGCAGTGAAACTAAAAAACGCCACATATCTTTCACTGACTTCAGACATGCAGTTTGAGCAAAATATGATGGTACGCTGTCAATTCTAACCAAATTACGCGATACATTTCGATGCAGTGAAAAAAGATGTATGTATACTCGCTTTTTGTTCTTCGAGTATACTCGGAAATATAAAGATGCTGGAAGCTTCACGTAGTGACGGGAGTCGTGAAAACCGTTTACTAGATGAGGCGGAAAAGGTTATTGAGATCTGTATGTTTCCTTATTTTTTCTCGCAGCTTTTTTTTTTGTGAGCTTGAAAATATATATTTACAATGTTATAAACGATAATTTCTCGCAGATAATATTGCACATTTGATCTCGCAAATAGTGCGAAATCTTCAGTAAGTGAGGTGCAGTTCTAGGCCCACATCATAGAGCGCACCAGAGTGCCAGTGTCTTCTCTCGTGGTAAGAGATCACAGAAGAGCTCAAGGCCGCACAGCTCACACTCGTTTACAACGAAACGTAAGCGCACGAACCAGCCATTAAAACAATAAAGACTTTTAGCATCTCTTGTAAGAACAAACTCGAGCACTGCTCGTTTGTGTAAGCGCTTCCTTGTCCGAACTGCGAATGAGCCATACGCAGGCAACGCAACGAGCTTTGCGTGCGTACGCTCGCTGAAAAATATTTGCGTGCTTACACAGCAGCCCCCTGCTTGCACGCACGCAGAGGGCTGCGTGCGTACAGTGCGAGACTTTCTCAGAATGAAAAATGCGATGCCCTCCTCAAACTGCTGGCCGTATAGTTATAAAAAAGACGGACCACGTTGACAACACGCACAGGGAAAGTGATCCACAATATGTGAGTAACGATGAGAGGTGAAGCATCGGATAGGCTTGTCTGCATACGGACCTTAGATTGCCTAGAGCAGTTTGCATAGGCACATCTTGATGTCGCTGCAGCGGCTTTCATATCTGTGGGCGTTCCTCTTAACTAAAAGTAGCACTTTGCCGCTCTGCAGCAGCTTGCGCGCGTCGTACGCTGAGCTTTCGCGAGGATCTTGACGATATTCTTAAACTTCTTCTACTCCTCTGACCTTGCAATTAACTTGACGCAGCGCGGATTTTGACTCGACAACTTTGCTCGTACGTCGGTTCTTTCGCTGTCACCCACTTTCTTGGAAAAAGAGGACTTTGATCGCTGGTACTTTTAAACGTAGAAGTCAAATACGTGACTGCTGTGAGCTGCAAGAAAGTGAGAAAAAGGAAGCTCCTTTTACAGAAGTTCTCAACTGGGTTACAGATAACTCGGCCGATAAATATAAAGCCAACCTTAGGAAACTTGATGGCAGCAACAGAGGACAAATTTATCGCTTATAAAAGAAAATCCAGAGATGACCATGACAACACAAAAGCAGAAAACAACGAAAGAGAAAGGTGATTGGAACGAACAAATGTTCGGCGCGGACGGTGTGTTTCCGCAAAATATATTTGTAATCGCCGATCCCTCTGTTTCCCCTCTTTTCTCCTTCTGCTTTTTTTTTTTTTTTCGGTGAGAGTCTTTCTAGCTTTGGGTACATTTGTTATCGCTCGCCGTGTCCTAAGCTATGCAGTTACCCGGTCTGCAACTCGCGGGGCTACCTTTGCCAATTTTTCACCTTCCACTTTTTCTACTCTTGCACACTCCTTGCCCTGAGGCTTTCTCGAGTTCTGCTGCGTCTCTCTTTTTTCTGGCGCACTTTGCTGCCACTTGTATTTCTTTCTTCCACTCAAAACCATCAACCATTTTTTTTTTTTTGCTGCACGAACGTGTTTGGTACAGGTCGACTTATATAAAGGTTTTGTCCTTAACTTTCTGCTCCTTGAAGCTTCCGGATCTGTCTTTGTTTTGCCCATTCGTCTCTGTTTCAGTTCTTTATTATGAAAACAAATCCTTCGGCACTTTTGTATCTGCCGTTCCTTTCCTTGCTTCCGCGCCTATTATTTTGTCCGGATAAAAAAGATGGCGTACATTTATCGATCACTAAACTGTCCTTTTGTTCGGGCCAAGTTTCGTTTTCGTCTGTGGAATTAAAAAACTGGTCGAAAGTCTTTCACCTTCTTGGAGTGACTGCACTTATATTGATTGCAGGTAGTATTTTTCTCTTATTTACTTTTCGTCGTCAAAACGTTATTTCCAGGTGCTTTTACTGTTTCACTTTTCTACGGGTTAGTTTTATGTCGGGCTTCATTTTTTGGCACTCTATCACTCTCAAAGTTTTTCTTCATCAAGTTTACTTCAAATATATTTACCGACCTAATATGCCAGCGTTGCAACAAAAAAGGTATGAATATGTTTTCACGAACGAACTGACTTTGCGCGCTTCATTTTTATGCGGCATTTTCCGTCTCTCAGGAAAGCATGCATATTTTTCCGTGTTGGAGCGTTTGCATCCTATCAGTCTACTTGTTCCGCCCTGTTAACCCTGCTGCTCAAAGGGTTTTGTTTCTCGTGGCCCGATGATTTACTGTTGTTTCCCGAATTACACGTCAACATCGGAAAGACTTCTGGCGTGCCTTGTTGCTAGCTGCCCCAAGGCTTTCGGTCAAAGTCACGGCACGCGGTCAGAATACACCATCTGCGATACATTCCTAAAAGACTCGTTTGTGAACTATGCAAAAACGCTCACCGACATGCACGACAATCCAAATGATTAGTGCATAAGCATCCAAGGAACATTATACGGCTTTCACGCTAGCTGTTGCATAAGTATGCACGAGATCGTGTTTGAAGTAACAAACTTTATTGGTGTGGAAATCCGTATAAGCGAAAAGTTATGTGTTTCATTTAAAAGTATAACTATTATTATTAATCAACAAGGTTACATATTTAGTACACTTCGTGCATTTTTATTATAATTTTCTACAACGTTTATTTGGCGTTTGCGTAAGTTCCTCCGGCCTCGTAGTGAAACATTTATCAGCTAATCGCTTTAATGGTAATCAAATAAATAAACGAAATAATGTGGATATCCAGCGGTTTTCGAGCCCTGGCATTACCTCGGGGAAGTTCAGCACTAAGGCTTTTTGCCAGCGCTTTAATTATGCTTTTTTATAGTGAGTCTAGGAATTCATGCTCAAAAAAAACGTTCACCGCCACTCGCCAAGAATTTATGCCAGCGCGCTACGCGAATGCCGCACTTCCAGCACAGCGCGAATATGGCATAGCAGGCTCCGCGATAGTTTCCCAACGATTTACGTATTAGCTTCTTTTTTGACGGCTTCATGATCTTAAAATTCTTGAGGCATTCAACAGCATAGCTTATCAATTATTAAGCTATGTCGGTGATCATAGAATATGGCTGCTAAAGGGTCCTGTGGTGACCTGGTAGATCCAGCTTCTCCAGTAGGTTTTGACCAGTCAGCGTTAATATAGTCAGTGGCAGAGTTTAAATGTTTGGGGAAACTCCCTGTCAGCTCCTTTTCACTTTACCAGAGCCAACCCTGGAGTGGAGGTCACCCCCTCTCCAGCGTTCGATCTGCTGAAGTGGAAAGGGGTGGAGGAGCTTCCCTGAATTCTTAACCTGTCACCGATTATAGATTAGCTCAGTTACGGAACTGCCGTAGACGCTGTTTTATTGAGCAATACAGCGCAAAGATGGGCGACAAGGTTAGGTGAAACTACACCACACTAGAAAGCAGATATGTTATGAAATCATCTGCGTAATGGATAACAAGTTCCGCTCTGGCATATTATTCGTGCTGTTTATAGTTTCATCTATATAGAAAGCTAAATATGCCGGACGGAAGGTTCACCAGACCTGCCGTATGCCTCAAAATGCATGCCAGAGTGCAAAAATCAGTGTCTGCATTCTCAGTAAAAAAATAAAGTAATATCTATAATTCTCGCATATTCCGAACCAGTCATGAAGGTCTGCCCAGAAAGTTCGTAAGCAAATCGAAGGCGCGACTAAAGATGCGCAACGTAAACACGTTTCAAACAAATATTATCGGGCTCTGGAAAGCCTTTCTCGGGCCTCACTTTTAAAGAGGTG